>JABUQX010133416.1:37500-71550 GCA_015478945.1 Trachelipus rathkii | reverse complement strand
ATACGGATACAATAAATGTTTCTCTGACGATATTTAATCAAAAACACGTTCCTAAGACACTTCTATGTTAATTAGCCATAATAATAACCTTCATCTATCTTTTTTTCTAGAATATTTTATCTATTATTTCACATGATTTTAAGTTAACTTAGTTTTTTAGTTCAATGCGATTACACTTCAAATTTACTATTTAGAGATTTTATATAAAATAAGAAAAATTTATAGAGTTTATGCCTATAAAGTTTGTATAGTGTTGTTTTAGTTAAGTAAGTATTTTATTAAATAATAAGAGGCGTCTTCTTATAACAATACTTCTATATTAATCTATTTGAATTTATCCATAATCACATTGGGTAAAATTGAAAGAAAACTCTGCCGGGAAAAAGCGAAGCCTTATCTTGCTTCTTTAGTTGAAAGAGAGGGTATACACCACAGAAAATAAGTGCCAGATGGAAGACGGGTGTCAGAGGGAATATTTCGCGATGTCTGTTGGTGAGGTGGAGGTGATGTTTATGTGGGGATTTATGTAGTGTGAGTTATATATTATTACTATTATTTTTAGTAGTAGTATTATATATATTATATCATATTAAAGATATTATATATATGTATTATTGTGATCGTTACAGTGTATTAATGTATTTATATGTATGTGGAGTAATGTATGATATAAATAACCATGGAATAATAAAGGAGGATTGTAAGAAATGAATAATAATGAGCATGAAGTGGTCAAATAAGATTAACTAATGATACTGAAAAAAGAAGATAAAATAATAAGAATAATAATCGATTAAATTAATAATAAACAGATGTAATAATGCAGCTAAGATTTATATAAAACAACTGAATAAATACAAAAAATAAAATAATAAAATAATATAATAAACCATATTAATACCATTCACACTACATCGAAACTAACCATATTCCCATAACCCATATCAACTAAGAGATAAATAAATAATAATCAATAATAGAATAATCAATAATAAATAGAGTAATATATAATAATAATAATAATAATAATAATAATAAAATCTAATCAAACTAATAATGATATAATAATAATAATATATAATAATAGTAATTTAATTATGTATTATTATGTATATTATTATATTATTATTATTATTAATATTATTAGTTGAATATATTAATTATTATATTTTTTGTTATTATCTATATATTATTATATTATTATTCAAATATGTAATATTAGATATTGATTATCTGAATGTAAACTCTATGCATTTATTACATACTAATCCTTCATCTTATGATCATTTGACTATATTTCCACTTATTACTCTAAATTATTAAATTCGCTGCATTTATTTTACGATTATGAGTCTCATCTACGGGATTATGTATATAATAAATTAGGATTATTGAATCGTATCTTACTTTAGAATTGTTTAGATATTATTAAAATCTATATTTAATTTTACAAGCCATGTACCAAGAAATTGAAAAAAATGTTCCTTAAGATAAACTATGATAAGATACCGCATATTTCATCCTATAAAGGAAAAGGGGAAGGTCACGGATAATGAATTATGGAGCAAAAAAATACTACTAAATATGTTGATGAAAAAATAATAAAATATAATATATATATTGTTTATATTTCAGATTAAATAAAAACCAGAATATAAAATTAATAGAAACAAACAACTAACAATTTATAAAGATTAATTTCTCATTTGAAAGTATAAAGGTCTGAGGAAAGAATGTAATAAGTCTTACCAAGATATATTTTTTTGTAATATTGTATATTTACTTCGAATACATATATTCAAGAAATTTTTTAAAATTTAGACATCGACTTATATAAAATTTCAAACATCATAAATACATTGAATATCAAGATTTATATTATAATAGATATAGAATATTTTTAAAGCTTAAAATATACGTATGAAAATTCGACTTTCAAGAAATTTTAATATAAATAATGAATATATTATATACTTGAGTCAATTCATATATATATACTATAAATACCCCAATAATAACCAAATATATATATATTATTTCATACAATATAATATATATATATAACTTATGGACTACAGCATAAATATGCTCGCGAGTCGTATTGTGAGACAGTAGCGGGTATTGGCCAGCATGCAGTAGAATAAAAGCAGACGAATATATCGGTAACAATGGAAATTATTCCTCACTTAAAGCTAAATTGTTAAAACCGAGATATGCGTTATCGTATCGTGATAGTGCGATTTATTTGTGCATTAATTTATTTATTATTTATTAGATCAGATGAAAATCTTTCCACAAGAGGCTCTCGATAAAAACGTATAATGTTATATATATTGTAAATGTCATTGATTAAAAAATATGTTTTTGATTTTTTTCTAATAATCAATAAATATGAGAATAAAATGTAGTTGTGTAGTATCTGCGGTGATCGTAACGCTTTGTGTGGATTTAGAAAAAGATAAAACAATATAATCATCAGGTCCATAAATTAAAATTGGCGGAAGCTATCATAATTAAATCACCTTATTCACCAAATAATTGCAATAGCGGCCATCTTATATGCCATGACATTGCAGTGAAATCTACTTAATGATATCACTCCTAATGTTGAGTGGACTATTGTTATCAAAATAAATACTCCTCATATTAATACTTTAATTAATTATCCATCGTGACGAGATGAAAATTGTTTGTAAAGGAATGAACCAATAAATATTATTTCATAAAACTTAGCTGTGGGATTGTCAGTTTATGACTCGAACGTTATAAGCAATCAATGGACCAATTGTTATTTTGGTATAGATTTATATCTAGTATAGATTCTCTGTCGTGCTTACGTTTGTGAACATCGGTCCTTTTAAAACTAAATAAACTCTTAAACACATGTCAAAATTAAACCGCTTTCTTTTTTCCGTTTTAATACTGAAGCATTATTTCTTACTCACAAGTAAGCATGTAGCGGTCCCTTTTTTTTTCTGGTTTTGTTACTTATTAAGGCTTAATCTTAAACCATTCATTTTAAATTATCTACGTTGTATATTTTGTTCCATGTGGATGTATTTGACATAATCAATTTTAACAATGCAACATAAAATACCTCATTAATCCTCTTTCTTACTATATTATAAATAAATACTAAGAAAATAAAACTTGCCGATTCTTGTGTCGCCAAAATTGCCATCCCTGTTTTACATATTAATTATTAACCTTTTCATGACACATTTTCGTTCCAATCCCTCTTAAACAGTTACAGATTTTTCGTTCTGAAGGAGTATTACTTCTTGCCTACATTCCTTATTCTCGTCTTACCCTTTTAATACATGAGCTTTCTCACCATCAAATCTATAATACCATACTACTACACGGTCACGATCGTTATTCAATATTTATACTATATACTCCTATCCTCTATAGCTAACTATTAAATATCCTTGTATCTTAGATACTAATCCTATAATATCTCTCCACTATAGTATATACTATATACTCTTTTTAACACTACAACTACTAAACTATAATTATAATATATACATATCACCTAATAATTATACAAATTTAGGCCTCCCAACGTGTACGAGTAGTGGTAACACATTCAATTTTTTAGGTCGGTGCAAAAAACCTTAAAAATGGACCTTGGCGACTGTCAACTTTTTGCCAAGAAACAATCATGTAAATCTTACGATCATATAGTCATCCAATAATATATATATAAATATAATATTACTTATATAAAATATAATTATATATATGAGTATATATACTTATATTATAAAATATTATACGCTTATTAAACTATATACTATAAATATTAATATGATATACTATTATTATTAATACCTATATATAAATATATATATATATATATATATATATATAAATATTATATACCTACTATTATACTGTATAATTATATAAAATACTAATATACATATAATAATCATATTTACACCATACTCCCGATATTATAAATTAGGCTAATCATTATATACCTTACTCTATCCTATATATACCTTTATATTACTATATATTATATAATAAAATATATATTATACTCAGATAATATAAATAATAATAATACATAATAGTATATATTTCTATACTAACTTATCATACTAGCTATATAATTATTAACTATATAATATAATTACTATATTATACATATCTTACCTTAAATCTTAGAATTATGTCACAATATATATCATCAAATATATATATTCTCATCATAATATATATACTATATACTAAACCAACTCATAAGCTTTTTTATAAAAAAAATTCGTTTTAAGGCATAAAAGAGTGAAATGTACAGCGAAAAAATTTGGCAAATTTTGCAAGCTTGGCGCGTGAAAAAAATCTAATGATCTTCAGTCTATCTTTAGAAAAATGGAGGCATATATGTACAAACTAAATTCCTAGTTCCATTTTTTAATCTACATCGAATATCCCGCAACCTAGACCGCTAGAGACGTGGAAGGAGAGGGGTCTCCTTCGGACGTCCAAGACGGACTCGGGGACTTCGGACCCCCAATTGGTTCCAGCGGCGGGTCGGCCGGAGGCGCCCCCTAAAATTTACGACCTTTTCCAATGAAACCGGTAAGATTGGTTTATAAAATATTAACTAAAATATCAAGCTTCACTTAAACTAGGGCTTAGAAACCCTTTTACTTAGCTATGTAAAATGTATATTATCTAATATACTATAATATTATATACTATATTTATATTAATATATATTAATATATCTATCATATATATACATCTAAATATATATATACGTACCTATCTATCTATCTATACACATATATATATAGTCATAGTATAATTACTATATATTATATTATAAAAATTCCCTATACTAATAGTCATATATACTCTTACCTCTATAGTACAGCTCACTCATCATACATATCCTATTACTATTTATAGTAAACATAACTAAATAAATATATCTATAGTAATAGTATATATATTATATACTTACCTATATATATACAAATCAATATATATATTATATATATACTATATACTACCATATAATACCATATAATACATTATATATTTGATTAAAATATAATTATATATAAAAATACTCTGCACTTAAATTAAACTTATTTATCTAACTATAGGACATTTATGTATCCATCTAAAAACACACTGAATCTAAAATTAACTTGGTAGGTACATTAAAAAAAAAAAAAACCAAGTTCAAGTTAGATATATATGACCTTATATATATGAAACAAAATCCATCCTGAACAAAAGTTGAAGGCGGCCACTAGTTTAAAACTTTTTTTTTTAAAACAAACCTAGCTGTAATCCGAATCCTTGCTGCTAAACCTATAATAAAAAAAACAACAGAACTCAACAACATAATGTTAAAACCAAATCTCACTCTATTCTAATATTATAAAACCACCATATATATATATATATATACATATAATATTCTTATTACTTCACTATAACTTATCTTCTAACGTCTATAGTAATATATATACTAATAGCCTATATAGATACTATTATATATACTACTATTACTTCCTGTTTTACTATATTCAATATATATATAATATATTCATATAGTATATAAAATATATATATTAATATACTATAATAGTTAGTAGTATACATATAAAATACTCCTTATCTTATATATATAATACCTATATACCTATACTAATAGTAATTAATATTTAAATACTATTAAGTATATCTTGTTTAGTTACTCATCTAATGACTAACCTACTACTACCTAATATTACCTATTACATTCTATATTAGTACGTATTATATTATATAATATTAAAGTTATATATATAGGTAACATCCTTAAATAACCTATCTATACTATCAATATATATATATATTATATTACATATATTATTATATAGTATATATAAGTAATATATATATACTTAAATATATAGATTAATATAATATCAAAATTACTCATATATATATTATATATAATATATAATATATGTACCTATCAAATATTTGTATATATAATTTATCCTATATACTTAACTAACTAACACTTATATTATATATATAATATACATATTCAACTTAGTTATATATATATATTATATATAGCAATATAAATTAGTTATAACTTATATATTAATATATAGTATATCACTTTATGAACTATGTATAACTAGTATAATACTCAGTATACTTACTACCATATTTACCATTAGTAACCCACCGAAGAAATGCACTCGCACGGCCCTAACTGAGTATATATGACTACTCATATATACTATCTATACTATAAGCATGATGGTAAGTAGATCACAATAAATTTACATCAGAAGAACACTTATCACTTAGAGTAAAGTAACATATATATAGTATAATTAACAATGCTATTACCCGTGAAGCTTGATGCGTACTAAGATGGAAATTACTATAGCATGTAATTAGAACAATATACTATACGCTTCATATCCTATTACATTACCTTATATCATCTAGTGAAGCTATACGTCTTATACCTACCTTAATACATTACTATCATTACTATATATATTCTCTTCTCTATTTCCCGATCTTCTTCATTATTTCACTTATACTGAACTCCTTTCCAAAAGAATACTATATAAAAGAAATATTTAAGTACTTTCACCCTACCGAGATATTTCACTGCTACTATTTATATATATATTAATTACTTATATATATGACTAGAAGTTATACTTACCTTATCTCACCCTCAATATTATCTATGAGATACTCTTCCTAAATAGTAAAAAACTAACTTATCGAGTTAGCTGTATCATCTCATTCATCTATCACTGTATGATCAGTATTCGTTATTATCATTATACGTCTATTGAATCATAACAGTAATATAATCTCCTAAGCTTTCTGGTAATACTATATATCCGTACACGTCTCATAAGACTTTGAGCTCTTTCGTTTTCTGGTTTATTTCTGTTCAATTACACATCGCCTATACTCTCTCGCTTGCTGGTTCTCTCCTACTCCGCCCTCTTTCTAATGGGTGCTCTTGGCTTCTTGTTCATTAATTTTTCTCCCATTTATTACTTCATCTATCTCTTACGTCAGCGTGAACTCATCAATACCTGGAACGGTAAACGTAAGTATCAAGTTCAATACTAACACTCTCGCTATCGATTCTCTCTATCACTTCCATTCTATAATTTGTCAAACACTTTTCTAAGTCACCTTTAGAAATCTAAAATCCATACAGCATTCTATAATTTTACTTTTTACTACCTTCAAGTCAAAAAAAAAAAAAATGGTAACTTCTCCCATAATCAATCCGTCCTTCATTTTCTTGAATCGTCGTCTCCTCTCCCTGCATCTTTTTCACCAAATAGTAATGAATGTGAAAGCCATGGAAGGGAATTCGACTAAATACGAATCACCAACCCTCTGAATGGCATGAAGTTGGTATATTATATCCTCAAATAATAACCAAAATAATTATAAAGTAAATTCATAATAAATGAAATAAATGTTAATAAAAAAAGTAATTATAAATAGAGCAACTTCTACACATTGAGAGAGAATCAATCGTTTAATTAAGCAAATATTAGTCTGACAGGATGTATAATTTATCAGTTAATTCAAAGAAGAAAAATAAGAAAGAGGAAATCTATCTTAGAAAGATTATATTATTATTATTATTAAGTAATAATAATATATTAATAGATATTTGAATCAGAATAATAATAATAATAATAATAAAAACAATAACTTTAATAATTATTTTTACTCTCACAAAAAGATAATTATAAGCGTAAATTTATGATACCATAAAAAATTCTATCTTAGACAATTAATGACTACACTTATCTTAATTATTTAGATAAGAATTATGATTATTACTAGATTGCATCTAATTTATATAAATTATATATTTTTCTTTCAACAAATGCAATTTATATAATTCATTCTATTGTTATTTCTAAATGAAATCATGATACTATACTATACTGATACTATACATATACTATAGTATACTATGACCAATGTCAAATTAATTGAAGTCTTATTTAGTTGTATCTGATTAAACAAATAAAATGTAAATATGCCCATACAATCTAAAGATTATCACAAATCTTGTATGAGGTAATATATCTGATAGGTATATCCTATAAAAATTGATATGCTATTTCAAATACATTAAATAATACATAGAAATGAGTAACTAATAATTATAATATAATAAATTATTAATATAATATCTAATAATTATAATATATATAATTAGAATTAATCTATATTAAATAAAATATTATAAATAGTTTATGTTATTTTGTTTAATACTTATATACGGTGATGACGTAATAATAGTCATATTAATGTATTTAATATATATATAATAATTTTAAATACTATTAACTATATAGTCATAATATTGAGCATATAAATACATAATAGGATTAAAACATTCATTCTTTCAAACTACGGCTTAAGGCATATCTTTAGCTTAACGAGTTAAGTTTCATCATATTATCAATATATGAATATAATTGATCATATATATTTTCTTCAAATTTTGTAAAATTATTAATACGACTAAATAATATATATCTTTTATTTTTAATTATGCGAGAATAAGTTATTGAATATAACAGATCGAGGTCCCATATGATAAAGAATACTTATAGATTTCTACATTTCTAATATCAACAGTAAATGATGGTTAATTAATTATAGTTAACAATTAAATTTAAATAAAAACATACAGAAAAGTGTCTATATATATTTTATTTTTAATACATTAAAATGAAAATAATCTTGATTCCTCCCCTCAATTGTAATTAATATAATCTATATCTTTCGATAATATTGACCTAATCATTATAAATAACTACTTAATCTTATTAAAAAGAATTTGGATTAAAATTTTGTTGTTACAATAATAAATATATTTCTTTATTCCAATATCAAATTTTATATCTATATAAAATACAATACAAATATATGGATATATATAAAATGTTAATATATAAGATAATAAAAAAATGTAACTTATATATATCTAAAGAAAAAAATTAGTATATATAAAAAATAAAATTTATTTAATAAGTAGAAATAAAAAAAAATATATACAAGTGTATAATTAAATATTTCTAAATAATAAATAATCGAAACAGTAAAAATTAAAATGAACTATAAAATAATAGCAAATAAAATAATAATAATAAATGACTAAACAATATTTAATATAATACAATTTTAATAAATACTACTAATAAAAAAAATGAATATACTATTCTATACAATACATGACGTGGTAAATACAGGGTAGCTCCGGGTCATATTCGGGAATAATAAAAATTTAAGCGCGGTTATATGAGAGAAGAGCATAATTTGGGTTGATTAAATGAAGCACGTTACTAACTACAGTATTATTATACATATATATCGTCCTAATATATATGATGAATTTAATTTTTTAAAAGTGTATTTCTATTAATTCGAATATTATTAAAATCATAATAAAATAACTATTTTAGTTTTTTTTAAAGTTCAAATCTATTATATAATAGAAAGAACATTCACTTGTAAGTTCACTGTTTTCAAATTGCATATAACGCACAAATAATTCGGAATTAAAAATATTAATATTAAATTTAAATTATATAGTAATAATTTATAAATTACTACTATAATTAACATACTAAAGAGGCGCGAAAGACTTAAGTTTTAAATGATAAATACGTTTAACAACATACTTATATGTTAAAGTTATAATAATAATAGTATTAATCACATCCGAAATATTACCAAATTACTTTAAGTATTAAACATCAATTAAATACTGTAATTAATCAATGTGCTCCTTTGTATTATGCATGACTATTAATTTATTCATGTGATTAAATAAATTATTATGTTTCATTTATATTTATATATATATACACGTTTATATATAATACTATAATATTGATAAAGTATTACTAACTGTACATGATTATTAAAATTATTATCATATATATACATCACTAATGTAATAATATATAATAAGTATAAACTTTTAGTAGATATGGAAGATCATCCTATATTAATTATATATATATCATATTATAATATATAGCAGATAGATAATATAAATACGACGATAAAAACTTTTAGAGTATGTGAATGTAAAACTTGTATAGTAGAAATATACTATAGATAATATTGAAAGGTGATTGAAAGAAGGGTCGACCGAATGGAGAGGAGTAGAAGAATCGGATATCCAAGGGTAGAAGAGGACTGATGCGGGGGCCATTTTGGGAGATGAAGAGGAGTGGGCTCTGAGAAGGAGGGTATCGGTAAGATCGCTAGTATCGGCTGTATCGGTTAGCAAGGATCGCAACTTTTGGCCATACTTAGCCCGACTCTGAAAAATGAGCAGTATAGCTTATGATTAAGCAAGTTGGAAAAGATGAGTGAAAATGAAAAAAATTGAATGATAGGAAGAAGAGCGAGGTGGTGTTCATGGACCACATCGAAAGATTAAAATCCGTGGTTCGATAATTGATAGCTTTGAAAAGTAGACTGAAGGTGAATCAGGTAAATTTTTGTGAATTTCTCCAGAATCGATGAAATTCCGTAGCTGAATAAACCGAAACGGAATCGCATGAGCGTTTGTCGAACTTGGGAAAGTTGGATTTGAGGCGAGACGCGACGGAACCATTACAGTCATTGTTGTAAGTTTTGAAATCGTTATAAAAAGAATAATGTAATTAACTAGCTGCCTAATTATTGATTCAATCTCCTATTAATGAGATTTGTTTACTCTAACTTATTACCTTATTATTTGATCAAAATCTAAAATGAATAGTTATATTTTTATTATTTATTTTTTATTGTTATCTTAATACGCCATATATTTTTTGATTATGACTAGAGATGACCGTTTATGATGCTTGAATTCGAGCGTTGCGTATACTGCAATATAGTAAGTGTACAATGTTTAATTTAAAATCTTTCTGTGCGATATATTCTAACTAATTTTAATAATATAAGTATATTTCGACTATATAATAATATGTAAATAGTTGGTTTTATGTAGTTAATCAGCGCTTTTTTAAAGTAGAATTTCATGAGGTATTTGAAATATTTATGAATTATTATATTTTTATTAAATTTTATGACTTACGCTTAGAGTGAGGAGATACGAATACATGAGTATGTCCTCTATTTCCTCCCTTGGTTTTCTTTGCTAATTGTCTGTTTCATTTGTGGTCGTTGTGATTCTTCTTCACGATGCTTTGTTATTTTGTGTATGAGTTATTATGTTTAAATTGGAGGGCAACTGGTAGTAAGGGGTGACTGTCTTAAATTGAAAAAATAAGATTTGTTCAAGATTGCAAGTTGTTGTCTTATGTTTGCCCTCTTGTCTCTCTCAATTTATATTACCTCGAAGAAGCTACCACATTGAGTGTCATGATTGTGTGTCACTATGGCCTCGTCCACCTCGTTAACCTGTGTATTCCTGATTTGACAAACTATTACATTACGTATAACCCATCCCCATGCACTCCCCGGCGTGAGAAGCTGTGGCACGCTCAACTCCTGCTATACTCTTATGGAATACCATCCTCCTCTTTCGTTATATCTCTATATCTCATCTTCGTTATTATTCCCTTCTCGTACAATCGCAACTGCTGCTTGTCTAAAATCGAAGACCCAGTATGATAGCTTTAAAAGAACTTCGACTTCTTGCTGCTCAAGGCTCTGCTTCACAATATATTTCTCAATCTGAGTCAATAACTATGCTTTCACCTAATTCTCCCTGCTCCAAAGATTCTCTTTAAGCTTTGTTAGGCAAATGTTACGAGTATGTGAATGGTAAAAATTTCTCGGTGCCTACAGGAGAGATATATAAAAGAATCACTAAATTATCAGGAAAAGTATCATAAAAAGCCCGTCTTCCATCTGTTCTTGTTGTAGTGTTTATATCTTCGGATTCTCCTTCTAATATTTTCTTCTGTTTCTAGTGGCTCATTAGAGAATTAGTTCGCCGTCTTGAATAATAACAATTTCTTTTCGCTTTGTCTCTTAATTACCAATTTAATCTTCTATGCGAGTTCTTTGACCTTTAACATTAATTATCCTTTTACCGAACAGCTGAAAATAGGTAATTTAATCAATTAGCAACCAACAACTTAAAGAGAACTTTCAGCTACTTATTACAGTTTTGACACCGATCTTTCTCGTGGTGCTAACTTTCATTACCTATATTAATTACTCAGCTATTCTGGAGTCACTCGCAATAACGGTTAACGTGAATCAAGTTCCTTTGTTAGGCAAAGACGATAATTATAATTTCAATATAAGACACAATCAACGTTTAAGCTACAATATGTTGTTATATGTTTATCACTTCTCAAAATATAAACTTATGATTATAAGAAGATATGAGGTTGGTAATAAGAGGAGAAGACCCTAGATGCTACGAACAATATTACATATTAAATTCAGTAGTAACTCAAAACGATTTCTGTGGTGCGGACCTCGTAAACATTAAAAATAATACCTATACACACATTTAAACCCTACGATCGGTTTAATCAATCACGATCTTGATAATCACCACTTTAGTGAGAACCCTATATAATTTAAGTTAATTCTAACTCACTATTAGTCCTTTAATTTTAATCTACTCTATAATAAATACCAACAAACCTATATTCCCTGCTTCACTATGCTTTAAATAATTATAACGGTAATAAAAAAATTAAATCTTGAAAAAAAAAATGATCTTGTTAATAATTTTAATTATTAAAATACTATTTTACTCTCTCAATAAACTATCAATCCATGCCTAGTGAGCTTACCTAAATATGTACGTTAATTTTTATTCTTTGGTCTCAAACCTTTAGATCGCGGCCAATTGCGTTAATATTTTGCTTAATTAAACATATCTGCCTAACTTAAATAATTGGTGATATAGTGTCATGTTCTTTGCCTTTGATCTTCTCCTTTAGAAGGAACGCCTTCAGTCTTTCTGTACCATACTTGACCATATGAACATGTTTTAAACCTCGTCTGTTAAGAAATGGTAACTGAAATGTGTAATTATAAGTTTGGCCATAAGGGCTGTTTTAATAAGAGTATGAGGCCTTGTTTGAATTCTTACTTGCTATAAATATTGTAAAACTTGTAATATAAAATTAATATTTCTCCTTCCGAAAGATAATCTCATTCATTAAATTTAGAGTTCCTCAAATCTATTATAATGGAGATCGGCTGCTTTGTATTCTATGACCATTTACATAGGCTATATGAGTGAGGGATACAGTGTGAGCAGTTTATCGCTATGAATTTTAAGCAGAGATAAATATCTTTCCCCACTTCGTTATTCATTCTCAATATCTAACTCTTGTCCTCAAATATTTGTTCATTTATTAGCTAATAAATGAATAAATACGTTAATTTAGCAGCGGTAATACTCTTCGACTAATAGTACAAAAAATCGGTGAACTTAATTTACTATTTAAAATACAAGTAATAAAGTGCGCTTGACTTTCCCTTTTAGGTTCCTTGAATACCTTACTCCTGAAGTAACCTAAAATCTCTCTGGCTCACTGCGAATTAAGCCAAAATAATACACTCTACCTAATACAACTTCTGTATAATATCTCAATTCAAATCACAATCCTATCTATAATCTGCTCTGAAATGATTCTCAAGTTTTTAATTTTATAAAATACTCCAAACTGAATATAAGGCCAATCTAAATCATCTATGTTTGACCGTGACCTAATTTTCTCTCTAACTATTCCAAATCACACTGGACGTATTACTTAGGGCATTCCTTTTTCTCAATCTCTACCTTTCTTACCTCGTCATGAGTATGATTACGGCTTTATGCCATTTACACTGTTAATTTTTCATATAATTAGATTACGGGTGCTATATTGTGAAAGTCTACCTTGAAAATCTTAATGAACTAGAGTAGTGAGAAGTCGGGAGGTGGCTCCGTGCATAACTATATCCTCTCCGAGTTTTGAGGTAATTATGTGTAATGGCTTTAACCGTAGAATCTTGAATCTACCCACAACCTCTTCGTTCATGTAACGATATATTTTCTATGAACACCTCACAAATACCGGTCAAATTCTGCTTCAGAGTGTTATTAATTAGAACTTCATTAATCATAATATTATGAATATCCACTCTGCGTAGAAAATAAAAGGTAATAGAATATATAAAGTGACTGCTTCTGAAATACCTTAATACTAACTATAAACGCTACTCACATAACTTATCATCTAAACTTGTAATTCTTTCTATAGATCTTTGAAACTTACCTTCTCAACTTAATAGCTCTTGATTATATCTAAAATTATATTATATAATTTATGCTCAATTAATCAGAAGGTAAAATAGCTCCAAAAAATCCTTGAGTTATTACTGGATATTATACTGATATATTACAAACTAACGAGTAGCTAATAATAATCTTTTTACATTTAATAAATAAGGTCCAGATAAATTATAGAACTATGACTTTCTGCTATTAATACATGAAGTAAATTTTATAGGCTTTATATCTAAACGTAGCTAATCTTAGGAAAACAATGACTACTTATGATGAAGTAAAGGTATTTGAGTGGATGATAGTGTTAGTGAATGTCGCGAGTTTGAGAACATAATCCAAAGAGCATATGAAATTGAGAGAATGAGACCGGGAGAGGCTAATGGGACCGACGCAGTACACGGTGCTCTGCAAACGTCCCTTCGACTTTGGAAGGCAGGATAGACCAATTCGTAACTTGCTTAACTTGGAGATTCGATATGCTTATGGTAAGTAAGAAATCCCTATTGCTTTCAAATCGTAAGCTCAATGTCGTGCTGAGTTTTATTGCGGGGCGAGTATTTTCTTTTAATCTGTTCATAATAGTGGGTAGCTTCCTTCAGCGTCTAGTGGTTTATCTACTACTTTAGTTACCCTGTATTTTTCAAACGAATCAATGGATCTTCCTCATCAAAGCTGCGACATTACTAACTCTGACCTAATACCACTCATAGTTACTGTCACCGAGAAGATGCGAGATCGGTACGACCTTTCATTCTTCAAGCTCAGTGAATTCAATGTAACTGGAGAAGAGATCGAATCCCTGTCTTTAGATACCTGATCGAACAAGTAATTCTTATGGCTCACTTCTATCTCGGGTCGTATATAATGACTTTTCCGGAATCAGAAATGAATTCAAGTATATCCGGAATCCTAGATCAATGAAAATAGAAATTTCAGAAGGACGAAGGGGAATTGGAGAGGTGTCGAGCTCAAGCGTATGATGAAAATTTAAGAATTCCCTTTGAAAAAAACCCGAAGAACCCAAGCTGTCATACAATATCAATTCGCCTAACTCGAAATAGCCGAGACAGAGAACGATTAGAACGACAAACTTTTCGAAGAAATCTGCGTGTTAATCGGCTGAAGAAGAAAACCCGGTTTCTCTCGCCTCTCTCTGCTGACTGAGAAATTAGAATAAATGCATCCGAATTGGCCCTGTAAACTATAAACAAGGATAAACTGGATCTGGAAACCTCCTCAAATCAATCACTAAACGGATGAGATGTAGCTTAATGAAATGGAAGGGATGGCCGCTCATGAAAAAGACGAAACTTGAGGGAGACAGGTATAAGCTACCACGAGTGGTTACGATCGTATGAGAGAGAGAGACTGCGAGACTTTTTTTCCTGGCACTTCGAGCAGTTTACCTGCTGCAAGTGAGGCGAATAACCAAGGAGCAGAGGTACTCGAATCCGCCACGAGGTTGTGACTTTATTGCGCGTGCCCTCTCAGAGTAGACTGCCTACGAAAAATACTGAAGATAAAAAGGCTACTTTCGCTCTTGTGTTTTTGCACTCCGGGTTTTTTTGGCTATACTTTTGTCCTCATTCTGACATACAAAGTAAGAAGTAGGGCACGGTACCGAGCCCACCTCTTGTCAACCCAATGTTGCTCAAGTACCTTTAATTTCATAGAGCCATATATTCATAATCTGCAGTGGTGACACCATGTAACCCTCCTATTCGTAGATTCCACTAAGAGGACCCTACACACAATCCTTTTGACTACATTAGAATGCATTCCCAAATCCCGCGCTGTAATATAATATTTCTATTGAAAATTTGTTTTATCCCTTTTCCTATTTATATTAATTTTTTTTCCGACTTATAAGCGGACTATAAATCAAGATTGTTTAGATTCGGGTCAACTGTTTTGACTTTCCCAACATTTGACAAAAAATAAAACTGTGTCAATTGGTATTACTTTTTATAGCCACAACTCTGATACACTACCTCCATTTTGCGAAATTAAACAACCTAAAGACACATTTACCCCATAGTGAGACCGAACGAAATATACAATAACTCTACCAACTATTCTATGCACAGTACATGTAAATGTATGTGCAGCTGGTGTTACTGGAACGAGCATGAGTATTAAAGAATGAGCATTAAATATTATGCTACCTAAATTTATGTAGAGCTTTAGCTTCATCTAGACTATACCCGTGTAATTCCGCAAATGCCCCGGTGGACTTTTACCCTTTTCAATTCAACACTTAGCCACGGCTAAACTGTATATCAGTAGGCAGAATATGATATAAAATATTAAAAATGCCGGCCAAATCATTATTCAGACTAGTTAAATTCCCCATAAACTCTATATAAAAAGTAAATATATACCCACATCAAAAAACTTTATTATTAAAAAACACTAGTACATTCTGCGCTTGGTCTTTGCTGATATTCTTCTTATTTATGATTGTTAAGCGAATTTTATTCATTACTTATTCCAAACTTGAATAAATATTTTTGCCTGTCGAACTATATATTACTCATCATAGATAATTCATTATGATAAATGAATTATATTTATTTTTATGTGAAGGCATGAATAACCTATTTATCCTTAAAATAACTTATCCATCTCCAAACTCCATTACTATAGTTTGAATGAATCTATTGCCCTATGAATGAAGACGGAGTATAATATAATCTAGTGTTATATAATTATAAATAGAATAATGCAACAGTCAAAATTTTAGAATTAATATAAAATTAAAAATGCCCCGTAATTCTAAATAAGGAATAAATTTACTACTTAAGCTTTTATATATAGTTTACTTGTAAAAATAATTACCATCACCTAACATAAATAAGTATAAATATTAGTTAATAACAGTGAAAAGTGGTATAGAATAATAATTAGTTAAATAATTCTCTAATCTATAATAATAATCAGATTGAGCATCTTAAAAGTTAGTGCATAAGCCGAGGGAGCACTTGCTCGTCGCTTGTAATTCAAAAAAGAAATGATTTTCCAAACCCAATCGGGTAACATATTGTTTAGATGATTAATGTAAATACACAAGTCTCTTGATAATGCTGGCAAAAACCCTCTCCGATCCAGTCAGCGTACCTTTAGTTTTTTTGTTGCTCGGGAAAGATTATTTCCCATAGTTGTTTTTTTTGTCCGAACAAATTACCTTGAAAGGCATTAACAATTAACCTATTCAATAAGATAATTAGTGTCGATTCGTTAGAGTGAGCTATTATTAGTAAATGAGCTAGTATTAAATTAATATTATAATATATATAATACGTAAATTATATCTAATATCATTAAAAAGTTATAATTGATTATAAATCCTTATATATTACATAACTGTAAAATATTAATTTAGAATGAAATTTTGAGAAATGTGTTTTACTAAATTTATACATTGGAATAATAATAGGATTATAATAATATTAAACAAATTTATGGGAGGGGAGAGTTGACATTCTGGGAAGTCCAACGTCCTCATAAAATAATTGCGAATAAAGGTAATATTTAATCTACCCGCATTCACCTTCAAAGGAAAAAACTGAAGAGATAAACTGTCAATTAACAAAGGAAAAAAAGATAAATAAAACCTCATCGCGATCCATAAAAAAATAACTTGTGTAGATGTACGACAGTATAGATGCATCAGGTGAGGTCATGAGATGTAAATCTGAAATAAATGTATGTGTTCAAATTTTTGCAATCTTTTGTGGGGAGAGAGTAGTGATTTGCCAATGGTGGTGGCTTTTTACGAAAGACAATGGACGTATGTCTGCGCTAGCATCGGAAGGCATGAATCTCGTGTTCACTGCCGGGTAGAGGTTGCGTTATATAAGCTTATTAATATTTCCATTTTGTGATGAAAATGGGGCTCAGGAGTGTTTGGTAATATCCCATCCTATTATAATTTCTATCCGTTGTACTTACTACAAATACTAGTGTCGAAAAGTCGGCAAAAAACAAAGAATAATTATCACTAAATTTCCATTGCTAGCTTATATATCTTTACTCTTTCTTAAGATTTATCATCAGCTCTAAGATTAGTAAATTAGCGAGTCACATGAAGGAATTACAAATGTCTCGTCCCTTCCCTCCGCCCCCTATTTTATAGTTTGTATTCCCTTCCCTCCTAAAGGGTTTAAAGGAAAAGATATAACTAAATGCATAAGAGTAAAAAGGAAAAAAAAGGAGCATTTAGGCCTCATGGAAAAAACTTTCTTATTTCGCTTTTGAGGGGAAAATGGGTATTACATTTAATGGTGGGTTTCTGAAACGCTCTGAACTATATTTCTCGTTAGTTTTGCGAGTGCACAAGAATTTGACGAAGTTAGAATTTTTGTGAATTTGGGAGCATTGTTTGAGTCTAGAACCAGATTTGGAGAGATTAATCATGAATAGTAGCTACTTAGTCGCGTAGATAACTTGAGTGTCTATGAATCAAGTCAGTATGAATTCAATTGACTATATTGAATTATGTTAGATGGATTATTTTTTTTTCCTCAGTGTTTGTCAAATGGAATAGTTTTTCATCCGATAAGTATGATAGCGGTGACTGAGAATAAATTTTTTAAATTTTCGTACTTCTTTTTTTTTTCTTAAGCTTTTTTGGTAATTGAATATTCAAAATAAATTTTGAACAAAATTCATGGTACTGTTAATTCTATAAGACATTTTTCGAGTAAAAAATTGAATTTTATTTTTGTTTTGCAAGTTCCATTGTATTTCTATTTCGTATTGCTTTGTTAGTTTCAAAATCAAATTTTTGAAATATATATATATGATATATATATAAATAACATAATCTTAAAAGTGTTATCCTTTTGTGCTATTATCCCATCCTCTGTTAAAAATTTCTAATGAGTATAAATTTATTAAAATAAACATTAAGCTAAAAGTTAAATTTAATAAGCTAACTCTAAAATCTTAATCCTAGTCTGTTTGTGATTAACGTGTACAGCGCGAAGTAAACTGTGGACAATGAAAGTATGTGTAAGTTAATTATGAAGAATATAAGATATAATCATCCCAAACAAATGAATTTAAAGTAATTAATTAATAATTCATATTTAATTATTAATAATATTTATCAATAATTCATTAATTATTATTATAAATAAAATTACTTATATTTAATATTTAATTCTTTATAACAATAACAATATATAAATTAATATAATATAACTTGACGTCATAATTACATAATTTAATTAATCATATAAATTAATTTATGATTAAAGTTAAAATAATAATGAACGTATAGATACTTGGAAATTTATACTATAATGGAAATGAAATTGCTAAACTCTTATGTGCATTTTATGTTTACACTTTAATATGTGCGTATTCATTTTAAGTTGTATGTATTGATATATCTTAATTAATATTGGCCAGTGAATTATTAATGTTGTTAAAAGTAGTATATGTCGACTTAAGTGAATATAATGTTTTGCTTTTTAAAGGGTAGTACTTATATCTAGGTATATTATTATATATCATTACTATATATATATATATATCAGTTCATAATACGTATGTACATCACTTTATAATACTAATGGAGAGAGTAAGGAGTATGCAAGAGCGACTAACAAAGTTATCTCCTGCCCCCCAAGGTAAATTCCTTGGAGTAATCTTAATTCAATACGGTTTAATTATATTTCGAGTGCCTCTTTTCTATCTTTAGGGTATTCTAAAAAGAATGAAACAAGATTCATTTAGAGGATAGTTATCATAGGAATTCATTTAAAAATTTATTATTCATCGAGTAATAAGTATAATAAGTTTAAAATCACCGCAAATTTTCCACTAATTTTAGAATTCGGTATTTATTCTATATTTGATGCTTTATTCTCATTTTTCACTTATTCTAAATGGCAATAGATGGCCATTTAACTGCACTAATCTGATCAATTTCTCATTTCTCCTGACTGAATATTTTAAAAATTTATTTTTACAAATCTGGAAAAGAGCTGTTATTATAGTTTAGACACTAGGTTCGATATTACAATTGAGAATCGCGATTATAAAAGTTTATCGGTATAGAATTAATCAGCGTAATTATAACAGGGTATTTATAAGTATAATAAGACCATCATATTTATTTCTAATTGAATATCGTAAATTCAATATGCTGAATAAATGTTAGTGATTTTATTAAAAGAATACTAATTTTTTGAACTGACCATGTAATTTCCTCATATCAGTACTAAATACCTCTCCATCATATACTTTTGATGAGGTAACTAGGGTATTATTATAAAACAACTTTTCAGTATGGGTAGTCATATATTATAGTATTTTTCTAATTTGTAATGTATTAGTATTTAATAATAGTTAATGTAGTATTTATTATTCAAATAATATCTCAGCGCCTCAAATGGTTTCTATTTGTATCATGTCATGAAATTCGTATAAAGTATCTTGAGTAATAAGTTGTTATTTAACTTATACTGGTTTTAAATGGATACTTTGCATTTAAACGTAAATTTATTAATTTTTAGAGAATATGTTATACATTATTATAAACCACACGTTGCTTTTAAAGCCTCTTATTCGTTAATATATCATTATTTTCTGTGATTCTTAAGTAAGTGAGTTATTATTTTAGTAGGCGAGTATAATATCATAAGAGTGGTCGTAATGGTTATTTCCTACTAGTAAGGCTCACAAAAATACACTGAGTGTTCTGCATATAATAATAAACCACATAAGGCTTTTGATACGTAGGTGTTGAGGGTAAGCCGGAATGTTCCATATAGTCCTGATTTTTTCAGGTTTACTAATAATGCTATGACTCTCGATTCCTGATAAGCTCACCGGAAGTCAAGGTTTAGTGTTATAAGTTTTCAGGGATAAGGCAATTATTTTTGCCTGTAAATCGTTAGTTCCGTCCGTCTTAAGAAAAATATAATACTATATTTGTATGTGATTATTATTATTAATCTTTACGATTATATTTATTGATATTTTATTTTATAATTTTTGAGTAAAATGTGACTTCCACGCAATAATAATTAATTAAGAAATGTAAACAATAATTATTAATTAGTACTCGCGTTAGTACCGTTAGGAATATCCCCTAGTAACAATAAAAGAGTTAAGTAAAACAAAAAATCTAAATATAATAATATAAATATCAAAGTAAAATAATAATCATATCCATTGATAATTTATTATTTAATAAATAAAAATATCAAACTAAATATTAAAATGTAATCCAGCCATAAATTAATTGCTCATAATTCACCTGTGATTTACAAATGAGTGTAATTGAGTGAAGTTACTTGAGGTAGTTTATAGATCCGGGGCCAAGTATTAAATTAATATTTACCCATGGATTTACTAACCTATGACTATTACAGAATTCTGTAATATACTCTCATTAAGCAATCTATTAATCTAATATTATATAATAATTCAGTATCAGTGTGTATTGGCGCTAATATGATGGTATGATAATAAATATGATTCATCTAACTGATACTTACTCAGTACGAGTGGAAGGTACCTAAGCTCATGTTATTACTTACAATATCCTAACTAATATACTGTGATACGTTAAGTCATTGTGTTATGTAATGGAATTATATTTATATTGACTTCTATAAACCTTGTGAATGTGGCCAAATGAATGTTAAATAATCATTTGAAAATCATCATGCTGAATCAAACTATAGTAAATTTAATTATATGAGGTATGTATGTTCAAGTTAGTATATATATAGCATTAATATTATATATACTGGTAGATAGCTCAAGTTGTTCTTGTTAATAAAAAAGTGATAATCGTATATTTCCTTATTATAGGTCTCCTACCCTACTGTTAAGTTTGATCTCTCCTCACCTTAGCTACTAGGTGATATATAAGCGTCACAATAATAAGTATTATATAAATTAAGGTTTAATGTATTTTTATTAATTTTAATTATGAGTATATTAATATATTAGTACTGTAGATTAGTTATACGTGTTGTACTAAGTGTGTAAATGTGTGTGTGAGTATTGTAGTTTATAAATCAATATACCCCAACATTATAAATAATAAGCCTTATTTTACCTTATATATATATTTTACTACAATAAAGTACTATTAACTTAAAGAGCTAAGTGAGTTCGTTATTATATATAATTTTCTAGACTTTCTATAAATTTTATCATTAAAATAAAACGCAGAGTTTAAAAAACACAAGTATTAAAGGCTATCTGGAATGGATACATTAAACAAATTACTTTTCAAAATATCTAACTTAATTAATTTCTCGCTATTTACTAATTGTACTATTGTGAAATTACAATTCCGTATAATTAAGTTGTAATCTATTTAGTAGTTTATTATATTTATGTTGTGGAGATAAAATGAAAATTTTTCTTTGTTTCAATTCTTTATCTAGGAAGAGAAGAGAATTCTGTGTTTATTCCCTGAATATTAATTTGAATATGTTTATTGCGCGATGCCCATTGCCTGTGTGTTATTGTTAAGAGATATAATATTAGTATTACCTAAACACAGCATATATTTGGAACATAGATCCTCCATAAACATAATCATCAGTTTACGAATCTTATCCTATGTTACAGAAATGGGTTCCTAACGCATAGTAATTCCCAATATAATAATATAAGTAATAGATTAATATATATAATAATATAATTATATATTTATATATATTAATTTAATTAATATATATTTAATTAATGATTAAGTTAATTAACTTAATAAGATATTAATATATAAACTTAATATATATAGTTAATAATAATTATTATTATATAATATGATTACTAGTATATATAATATATATATATAGTAATGTAGTAATGGGTGTTAAATTACGTTCCATATATATATATATTATAAACTCAATCATATATTTTCTAAATTATGTATTAATATCTTAATAGTATTAAATAATAGAGACAACTCTCTGTTGAACGTTGTATATACTTAATCTAACTTACCAGGATGTTTAAGATCCCGGACCCTCACAACGAAAGTATATATATTATAGTATATAATATATATTATTGCCAAAATTAGAGGCGTTTAAACCATCATCAATCCTATATCAGAGTCAAAAGTCTAAATAAAGATAACAGGTACAGACTTAAATACATATAAATGAGAATAAGAGAGATGTCCATTTCATATTACTATAATATAAGTGAGAATAAAAGGGTAATAATAAAATAATAATAACCTGACACTAATAAGATCTAAGTGATACTATCAATACCTACATGACCACTGAGCATTCTCCAGAACTATTCGCAACTATCCGCATGTTCAAAAAAAAATGAGATATAATATATATATGAAGTGTTTAAGGAGACCACTTCAATGGTTTATTTGGAATTAAATGTATAAAAATTATGTAAATAAGCTTAGTCGTTATCTGTATCTGACATATTAAAAACTCAAAAGAAATTGTCAAAATACTGAATGTATTTATGATTATAAAAATAAACTCCTCTGGGAGCTTGTATCCTATATCTACTCTATAGTACATGAATACTCAGAATAATAGATCTTTCCGCCTCCTCTCGGGCTTCCGATAATCTCGGATAAGTTGCCAAGCAAGTGTTACAAACCTTCAAAATCCACGTACGAGAGGCCATTTAATGCCAAAGATTAATTACTTGTCCGAGCTGTACCAACACATTATTGAAAACCAAGCTTCATGATAGTCCAATAGGGCCACATATTAAAGGAGGACCCGACACTATACAAAGACATAGAATGACACTATATCAGCGCCCTACGCCGCCATCCTCCGAGCAATTGCACCCCTACAGTAGATCCAAAAAGTGCTCATCCAGAAACGTGTCTTAATAAACCCTAAACGTTGATAGTTAGTAAGGCATTCACCAAGGGATTCTGCTATATCCCTGATCACCAAACATGTTCGATAAACTTAACCAAGGAGCCCTACCTTAATTTGCCTTAAAAATACTTATGAATTAACACATCAGTCAAATATAGCACTTAAATTATATCCCCGAGCTAGTTGAAGTTTAGTTTCGCATCATAACACTCTGGTTTCCTTTCTGGTCTGCACTCTTCTGGACCCCCAGAGAATGGAGAGCAATCGTAGAGTTAAATTTCGCATTAATTTTCTGTTATCCTAATATCCTTTATGATTAAAATAGTCTCAAAGCTGGACTCTGATATATATTTACCTGTATATTAGAGATATCTATGTTCCCTGAACTTCCCCCAGTGACGCCGCCTTAAAATTTGTAGTCTAAAATATTGAATTAGGAAATATGGCACTTCTGTTTGCACTCTACGGTTTAAGGAGAGTCAATATGTTCTCAACTGGCTGATTAACTTCCCTTAGTGAACTCAGTATGAAGCTCGCATAAAAAATGTGATTATTATGGTGCGTGTTATGTGAGATTTTATTAGTATTGCTGTTTAACTTACCTTGCGAAAATACCTGTAATGCCGCGAGAGACGCCCGCGGGAATCAAGTGCCTAGAGAGGTATATTGATGAAGATTTTCACTTTACGAAGAAGATAATATTTTAAGAGTAAATAGGTGGATATATAATCATTACGAGAAAAAGAAGTTTTTTAAGCTTCATCGACTCATATTATATATTTTAGCTTTTAGTCTGTTATATAAAGTTCACGCATAATGCTTATCATTAATATATATTATTATATTGAGGTTTATTACGTCATGTTAGATATAATTTCCAGTTGCGGCTTACCAATTCTTGATCTTTGCGATTACATATATAAACTTTCATCAGATAATAATAGGTTTCAAGTAATATATAGCGCTATTCATTACCATCAAAGAGCCATCGTATTGTTACTTGACGCGAATAATGATTTATTAATTTTAGTGTATTGAGGTGTCTTTAAAGAATTTGAATATCATATTTAAATAAAATTTGTGATATATTTAATTATGTCTAGAATATATATATAAAAGTTACATACGTTTTTTAGAAAATAAGTAATTATTATTATTTATTCTGACATAATTCTAAAAATGGAGTTACCAAGATCATATATATATTATAGTACTGGCAGAAAAAAAAAATTTTCTTTATATTTATTTTATTTATTTCACTCTTTTATAGGATGTATGGGTTTACGCTATAAATTTAACTTTAAAATGTGATAAATGGGTGGATTCTGACCTCATATGAATATAGATATATATATATATATATTATTATATAATACATAATAACTAATATAAGTAATTATAATTATATAATTAATATATTACATATATATAATATATATATTATATAATTATATATATATATAATATTATTATAAGAGTTATATACTAATATATATAGGATATTATAATATAACCTGCTTTTTGATAACAGCTAATGTCTAATAAAATAAATAAATTAGGAAAAAAAAGTATTTAACATTTATTTTGCTATGCTAGTGTGAGGGAAATTACGCCAGTAAAACATCTTTCATTTACTCTACTGATAGTACTCTAAATTATTAGCTTTATTTCCATTTTCCCTCTTTATTATTTACATCTAGTATAATATAATAATATTATTATATAACTATATATATTAAATGTATAGTATAATATTATATATAATATTAATAGATCTAATATTATATATATATAATATATAATATTAAATATTAATAATATATAGTATAAAATTATATATATAATATATATGTAATATAATATATACATATATATAATACTATAACACCGGAGTAAATTACCCACTTATCTACCGTTATAAGGTAAAACTGATTTATAATAGTTATAGATGGTGATAGGATCTTTATCAATTCTTAGAATAGTTTAGTAGATCACATTATAATAGTATAGAAAAGTTTATATTGAGGGCTTATACCTAGGTAAAATTTGCTATATAATGATATTATATATATATATAATATATGAGTAATATATATATACATAATAGTATATATTAATATATATTATTCTAATATTATTATAATATTAATAATTATATATATATTATATATTATATTAATTATATATATATATATATATAATATTATATTATAATATAATTCTTGTACATTTTATATATACTATATTATATTGAATATAATATTATATATATATATATAATTTACCTATATATATTATTAATATATTGTCAAGACTACTCACATATATAAGATAACCAAGGCTTACCCCACTATAATACGCATACAAATTATACCATTGAATACCACACTACAGATTATTCTCTGAATATTGAACCCTTATATTATCAATTACTTTAATGTATATATATAATCTCAAATCAACCAATAAATTATTAAATAAATTAATACTTATATTATATATTATAATATATAATATATATTTAAGATATATATATATATATATATATATCTTATATTAGTATATATATTAGTGCTATATATAGTATATAAATATATAAATATTATAAATAGTATTAATAATTTAAATTATATTAATTATTATTATTATATATCTTTGAATATATATTTTAAACGAAATTCAGTAAATAATAAAATAATAATCAAATATTTATAATATTGATATAATATAATATAATAAAAATATATATAAATTTTAGATGGCGATAGACATATAAAGAGATTATTATTGTGTATATGTATGGAATGATATACATATAAAAAGTTCATTTCTAGTTAATGTTACCTTATTATGGTGCTGTGAGAAAAAAGTTATTGGAAATAGACACCTTTAATTATCTAATTTATATCCACTGGTAAACGATCAAAGTTAACTGAATTTCAATTTTATTTATAATATCTTATGAAAAATTAACCTTCATTATTGGCCAATAATAATAATAATTATTTCTTTCCTGGCTATCTTGTCCATAAATTTAAATCCTACTTCTTAATAAATCCAAGTTTACGATATAGTCGAGCACAGGGCTCATATTTCCCCTTATAAATTTATTTTTTAAAAATGGACTGTAATCCAAATTGGTTCAAAACGGAATAGTATTATAATGTAATACTAACTTTAGTCTTTTTAGTGGGGAATACGCACCCCAGACGCAAAGTTTATACCGTAAATCAAGATCTGGAGTTTTCGTTTGTGTAATAGTCCAAGGAGTAACTCATGGTTACTTGGGATTTACAAATAAATGCCAAAAATAGTCAAGGACGATTTATTTTCGATATGCGACATTATATATTAGTAGTAATCCGAGAGTGTGCGGGTGTTAGGCTAACAATAGCCTCCCGCTCCAATACCCTAGTAATGTGATGTTATTACTCTTTCGTAGAAGTGAGTTGGGTGCTGGGTGAATTGTGGTTAGTCCCAGGCGCTTTCCAGGCGCTGTTTTTACGCAGCGTGCTTTGAGTAACTACGCGACTCTGTCTTTTCGCGCGTGGAACATAACATAAACTGACACTCGTTCAGTCTACTCAAATTAACCAGGTACTATTGTCTCGTATATGTCTATAATCTAGCCGCGTAACAACAGTAATAACACGAAATAATTGAGTGCTATTTGAAAAGTGTGCTCTTTGAGATAATTGTTGACCCGAAGTTTCTAGTAAGATTGTGGGAGGACTATGCTTTCTCTGAGTTGGACGGTATTTCGTCTCTCTGGTGCATATCTTTAATAATAATAATCCGTGTGAATTTCTGCTGCTCTGTTCCATTATATTTCTCCGTAGTTTGATTTATGTTTTTGAATCTCATGCGTACTATTATTTTAAATATAAAGGGATAGAAGTATATTTCTTACTATAACTAGAATAAGTATCAGCCTTTGGTAAGAAGTTTTAAAAAAATTGTGGTAAATGCCAAAAGTACAATACATATAATTAACTAAATATATATGAAGTCTTTTACTATAAACCCAAATAATACGTTGTGTATAAGTATCTAAATATATATATATAATATATAACGTATAATACTTAAATTAAAATTTTAATTACTAAAGTCGTCCTATAGAATTGGTGTCGCTTTCCAACTATTAATTAAGATAAGCATTAATCCTGTCCCTATTACTCTTCGCTTTTCTAATGAACTATCGAACTTCTGATATTAAGTGTCAATAAGTGGTTAGATGTGAGTCCTAATAAATTTGGATTACAAAGAAATTAATAACTAATAAATAATTCATAAATTTATTAATGGAATTTGAATATCCACTACTTTTCAAAGTGTTAAGTGCAATTGTCCATGTATAAATTCTAGTTCGCGAGGTAATCACATTTCAAGATACAGCTAAGCCCGTAAGATTTTTGCATGGTACAACACCATTTTTATCTAATACCTTGGAGCCAAAATGAGTTATTAGGATCTGAATTATAATGGCTTTTTATAAAGACATTAGATAACCCATTAGTGGTTCTGCAAATGATCATTTGTCCGAAGATAATCAGAATTTGTATGCATTATACCCGTATAAATTATTTAAAATTCTAGGGCTTTAATAAAGCACATCATACTATATTTTAAATACATGAGATGAGGTGCTTGTTATTGGAGACATTGACAGATTATAAAAAGACATAAAATAAAATATGAAAAATAATTTTGCGATTTAAACGTGCAAGCAAGGCATAGTGTTGGTGTATCCCAGCCTTTCGTCTTAGGAATGTAGATATCATTAACTCATTCCAACAAATAAACTATCCTTTATTTAATTAACCAATGAGTATATCAAAAAAATCTGACTAAAATTATACTGAATTTTTCTATACAAGTAATCCTATGTATGATAATTAAAATAACATATTTAATATTTAAAAATATTGTACCTTCTACTAACAGTCCCTTAAATAGGCAAGCACTCATCGCATTCGAACCGGTTGAATCCAAAGATAGAGGTTGGTGTGTCCCGTGTAGTTATTTATCACACGCTTAGTGTTTTCTTTTTATATGTAATCCAATCGCCAAGTAAGTGGGAAAGTTCTACTGTATAGGCGCCTCCCAGTGCAATAACCACTCCACGTGCTATTCTTCTACAAAGAAGTTAAGTTACGATAAAGTCTTTAATGTAAACAATTGCGTTCTTATTGATCATTGATAGTTGTGTAGAAGTTTAACTAAATTTATGAAACTTATCAATAATTTTAGGTCCTGTCTAATACTATATCGAAATACACTTATGTCTTTTCCAAAATATCATATGAATAAATGGTCGATTGCGAGAGGTGCCTCACAGACACCCAACACCATTCAGCGAGAAATTATCTTAATAAAGGATTATCTAAGTACTTTCTTAAGAATCCTCTATTCCTATTTATGAATTGCGTAGTCATATCTACACTAAAATCATGAATTATGATTCTGTTCAGTCCATTAATTCCAATATCTATTTCTACAACTACAACTGCATATTGACTAATGTAAATCCATTCTACCGTTCAAATATGTAATGCAATTCCACTTACAGATTATTGTTAGATCTGTGAGTATATGTTGCCCATTGTTATAAATTTCAATGCATCCTTATGTATTGTATAGAAGAATAGACGAATACATTTACTACATTATAAAAAGGAGATACACTAGCGGAGAGTCAATTTCACCACATACCAACAGTTGTTTAAGAAGTAAATTCAGAAAAAGAAAAGATTATCGAAGAGTTCGTACAGTTGTGAAAGTAACTGCAAGCATGTTTCTTATGCTCTATACTAATTTTTTTACCAGGAATCTTTGGATACTTTATGTTTATATGTTTACCGGAAAAAAAATCATAAGTGGCCAACGCTCACAAAAAAGGCAAGTTTCCCCTCGTCGTTTTTATCTGTTGTTTGCGCCGTCCTGTATGTTAAAATCCAATTCGAAAACTGGTATGAGTGTAGTTGTGCGCATATATCGATATTGAATGGGTGAGCTCAAGACAAGACTCTAAAATAGTATCGTGAATCGAGAAAAATCTAGAGAAGGGATGCCTATAATTTAATATTGAACATGAGGCGCTCCTAAAGGCATTCTGAGTGTTTTGGATACGTGGGAGATGAGAGCCCTGTATTACTGTTTTGTGTAAGTATTAAGAGTAGCCACGACTTCTCTCTGCCGGTGTGTGATAGTGTTGCTTTTGCTAGTATATACTCGGTGATGTCGTGAAATCCTGGTCCCGTATTGTTAGTGTTTTTTCTTCCAATTTGTCCAGTGCGTGTTTTTCCGTATCAATATTCTTTCGCCGCTCGGTACTTCAGGAATGTGAGGAAGAGTCAAAATCTCGTCTTGAGTTTCGACTTCAATGTCTAGTTGAAAGAAAGTCTCCCGATTTCCTCATGATCGTTCGCCGGAGCTCATTCACTACCAACCCTTCTAGCCTATTTTACATCGTGCTTACTTCCAATTTTACTGAGTTATACCCCAATTCAAATTTATATTTTTTTAATTACTTGGTGTATGAGTGAAGTGGTCTTCGTTATATTAAGGGTTTTTTAATACTTTTCTGTGTATTTTGACCCTATAGTTTCAAAAGAATAGGAAGAAGTGTTCCACAGGAACTCGAAAAGTGAAATTACCCATATCTTTTTATTTGAAATTATTAAGTATGTATCAATGTTAAACTCAAATAAATGTCTTAAGAATCAAATAATTTACAATAAAACCGCAACCGACTTTCTAAAAGCAAAGTCCCCTAATTTTCTGTTTCTGGATATAGTATTTAACTACTTGCGCTCCAGGGGTGATATTTTTCTGATTCTTAAACGGTTTCAAAGCCCGACTTCCCACTAGACCTCTATCCAGAGCGCGCCAGCCCCTTTACCCCTACACACATTGCCGACGAACTCATTCTTATTGGAGTGGCGAAAAGAAAGACTTAGACATTTCGTAGTTCTCTCGCGTATTCAAAGGTGCCGGTCGCCTGAAACTCTTCGTAAAACAAACTTCCGATCCTATTTGACCCCGCCTTGGTCCCCGAGAGATATTAGTAGTGTTTAAATTTTGTGATGTGACAGTCACTGAAGGATACGAAGAACCCCGATCTTTCACGGCTGCTATGAGTATTCTCTAACTTACTTTTGGCTCATTGCACACTATCTTTCCTCTCTCAAATAGAATTATATAAACGGGTTAAGGCCGTTGAAGACCTCTGACTAAACTAATTTAAGTCATCCTTTGCCGGTTTCTGATCCCCAATGTATAATTTGTTTCTGAGTGAGAGCTTAGATCAACTAAAGCAGGAATATAAAACATCAAAAACAGATAATGAGGTGGCGGGTATATATTATTCATTTTCGTACGTATGGTCCTCCAAAATTAATTTTTTGCCTCGCTGCAAAAATTGCCCCATGTAGGCCACTCCCACACCCAAGTAGAATCATCGAAACTATGAAGATACTCCCAAAAAAATTAGTTATACATTTTTAATGACCATTGGGGACGCTCGTCGGTAGTGGCAGCTTACATCATACTACACACAAATCACACAAAAACCATTAGTTTATTTTACCGGCTCTCAAGCTTATTATCACGTAGCTTTCAGCATTACTTCGTAAGATAATAAATAAAGATTCCACTGTTGGAGAAGATAATGATCGATATTAAGCCATGAGGTACCAACAAGTTTGAATATATGGTATACGATTACGGTCCAGGATTATAGAAAAGTTAACTTATTTCTCTTAAGTTTGTTATATTTAAAATTACTAATATCTACATTATTTATGGAATAAGAGTTAAGATACATATTATAAAGGTTATCTGGGTTGAAATTGAGTTATAAATTTATCAATTAGCAAATTGTTTGTAATCTACAATGAAAAAGAGTCCACTCGCTGAACAAGAGGAATCTCCAATACTCATAAAAATATTCACAACGGGAGAAGTTAATATAAAAATTATCTATTAGTTTAGTATTGATCATACATAATTTGAATGTTAAATAATAAGTGATAATAATAGATATAAGTATATACTATTATATTAATAAAATATTTATATAGTAGTTAGTAATAATATTTTCAAAATATTATAAATTAGAACTATAAATTCGATATAACTTAGTATATATATATATATATTAGCGTATTTATAATAATATATACTAATAATTTGGCCTCTATTCGTTTCAGGCCGCTGATGAATCCATTGCATTACTCCGGTTCTTCTAATAGCGTCCTCTTCTTTATAATATAATTAATATTTATTAGAATGATAAAAGAATATTTGAAGCGAAGAGCGAAGATTCTGTCGCGAAGCCTCGAAAGATTTTTTTACCATTTTTCTCCCCTATTTTTGCTACTACTCGAAGATCGGACGGAGGAAGTGAGTGGAAAGGAGTCTTAATGTATTTTTATTTATTAAAAGCAAACATTTCTCTCTTCGCCTCTTAATCTAATCTGTGTTAATCAGTTGTTAGAACGTTTCATTCTATTATCTGGACGTAAACATATTTGGTAAGGGACTTTGCCAGAAGCTTCTACTTTATTTATGTGTATTAATGTCTTTATTTAATTTAATTTTATTTTATTTATTTATTTTAAATTTCTTTATTTATTTATTTGTTTACATATTGATTTGCTTATATATTTTATCTATTTTATTGTTTTTGCTATTGTTTTCTATATGTTTTGGTGGGTTTTTGTTTCTCTATTTTTTAATTTGTCATTTTCATTTATCCAATTATTATTATTATTATTATTATTATTATTATTATTATTATTATTATTATTATTATTATTATTATATATTATTATTATTATTATTATTATTTTAACACTTGAGGGTTGGGAAGATAAAATGACCTGCAGATAATCATTATTATTATTATTATTATTATTATTATTATTTCATTATTTTAAATTATTATTATTATTATTATTATTATTATTATTATTATTATTATTATTATTATTATTATTATTATTATTATTATTATTATTATTATTATCGTTGTTGCTGTTGTTGATGTTACTTCTCTCTCAATTACGCTTCGTTTTGCTTGGGTCTCTTTATTGAATTCTCCGCACCTTCCTTATCAGATTATCCTGCTAAAATGTTGCGGCAAACGTGGACGGAATCCCTTCAGCTGCTTCCTGCCTCTTTAATACAAAATCTAGACCTATGCATTATAGAAATACTTGCAAAATATCCCCTGAAAAATTTTATATAAGAATGAAGAATGGATCTCGAGACTGTTCATAAAGAAAGAAGATTTTCTTTGCACAATTAGGCGACAGGCTGTAGTAAACCCGGCCTTTTACTTTCTTGCTTGGAGCACTCCAGGACCAGCATTGGAGGCTTATGTGCATAGAAACAAGATCTTTTGGAGAACTCTGGGAACGAGCTTTGAGGTCAAATGAAAGATGATGCTAGGTCCATTGAAAGGGTGAAAACCCTCACCCGAGTGTATAACTCAAGACTGGCATCAGAAACTATTGCGCCGAAAAAATAGTTTTCAGTGTTATAAAATCAAGTGTTTCTGATGCCAGGTTGAGGAAGATGCTGGTCTACTGACAGGGCGAAAGCGCTATCTTGGAGATGGTAGATATACATATATATATATATATATATATATATATATATATATATATAGTATATATATATATATATATATATATATATATATATATATATATATATATATATATATATATATATATATATATATATATATATATATATATTTCTCTAAGATTTATAAGATTTTGTATCAGTTAAAATCACAAAAAAGAGATCTAGTGGAGGTTACTACTAAGGTGAAAGTCACATTGTATAAATAGTGACTTCCTTATTGGACCAGGATATGAAAATGCAGCAGCAATTAGC
>JABUQX010133416.1:22500-25000 GCA_015478945.1 Trachelipus rathkii | reverse complement strand
CTTTCTTTAAACACAAGAGTATCCATAAGTATACTAGAGTTGGTGTAGGTAGAGATGGTATCGAAGTGAAAAGTATGATTAATTTTGTGTTGTGAAGGAGAAGAAGGAGATGTTGAAGTATGTATCTGATGTTAAATCAGTGAGGTTTAGGAATGGGATTATCCGATCATTATTTATGTTGTTCTATGTAAAATTAAGTTAGTGGGGACTTGGATGGAGAGGAAGGTGATACGGAAGGAAGTGGGTAAAATTAAGTGAGAAGTTTAGTGAACAAGGTAATAAGGATAAGTATGTAAGAACGCTCGCAAGTAAATCAGTTGAATGTGAACAAGTTGAAACTGAATAAATCTGGAAGCAATGAAGGAAGCAATTGTTAGCAGTGCAAAAGAAGTATGTGGGTGTGCTAAAATAGGAAGTAAGAATGATAACAGTGAGTGGTGGAATGAAGAGGTGATACAAGCAGTTAAAAGTAAAAAAGAAACGTGTTGAATGTACTAAAAACAAATGATGAAGTTTTCAAAAGAAAGATGCTTGGAATTATATATAGGGGGAAAAAGGAAAGCTAAAAGATGCATACGTAAGAGAAAGAAGAGAATTAAATGAACAGTTTGGAAGGAGGATGAATGGGGGCGACACATACAAGTGAATAGGAAGCTCTTCTGGAAGGAAGCGCGAAAGGTTAAGAATTAGAATAAGGGGAACCTGCTTAGAATAATGAATAGGGATGGTGTTTTTGTAATTGATGAAATGGATGTGAGTGGAGTGTGGAAAGAACACTTTGAAAATCTGGATAATATTGGCAGTAATGATGAGGTGATAATGACTGTGTGTGGGTTTGATGGTACAAGAAGGAATAGGTATTTTGGGGATGAGGTTATTAGCAAGGAGGAGGTAATGGGTAGAGTGAGAGAGAAAGTTGAAGAATGGTAATCTGCAGGTATAGATGGGATTACTGGGTGAAATGATCAGAGGAGGAGATGGTGATTGATTGGATTTGGAAGTTGTGTAATAAAGCGTTTATGGAGGGTATAGTTTCGAGGGATTGGAGGAGAGCAGTAATAGTACCTTTATATAAGGGTAAGGGAGATAAAGGGAACTGTAGAAATTATAGGGTATTTAGTTTATTGAGTGTTGTAGGGAAGATATATGCTGGTGTTTTGGTCGAAAGAGTGCGCAGAGTGACTGAAGGACTGATTGGTGAAGAACAAGGTGCGTTTAGGAGTAGTAGAGGATGTGTGGATCAAATCTTTACATTGAAACAAATGATTGAGAAAATGAGGGAGAGGAAGAATAAATTGTATTTAGGTTTTATGGATTTGCAACAGGGGTATGATAGGGTTAATAGGGAAGGTCTATGGCAGGTGTTAGTGATATATAGTGTTGGTGATAGACTTCTGAATGGAATCAAAAGTATGTATGACGATAGTGAGGTGTGTGTAAGAATAAATGGTGTCAAAAGTGATTGGTTTAGTATTAATAGCGGAGTGAGGCAGGGTTGTGTTATGTCTCCTTGGTTATTCAATTTGTATATGGATGGGGTTATGAAAGAATTGAAGGTGGGCGTGACAGGAAATGGTGTTAGAATGATGGAGATGAGTGGAGGGTGCCCTACCTATTATATGCGGATGATTTGGTTTTGTGTGGCGAATCTGAAGAGTTTGAGAGGATTGGTAGAGAGATTTGGCAGGGTGTGTAAAAGGAGGGGTTTGAAAGTAAACATAGATAAGAGTTAGGTTATGGTTGTGAGTGAGGACAGTCCTCAGTGTGAAGTTATGTTAGATGGTGAGCAGCTGGAACAAGTGTCTGAGTTTAAATATTTAGGGTATATGTTGGATGAGAAGGGAACGGATGATGCAGAGTTTAGTAGAAAAGTTGTGAATGGCAGGAAGGTGGCTGGTGCAATTAAATCGTTGGTGAATGTAAAGGGACTAAGTCTTTAGTGCGCTAGGGTCTTATATGACGGTATGTTGTTACCTGTGTTATTGTATAGTAGTGAGACTATGGTCTGGAATAAGAAGTATAGATCTAAAGTTCAATGTGTTCAGATGGGCAATCTTAGGGGTGTGCTAGGTGTGAGAAGAATAGATAAAATGAGGAATGAACGTATTAGAGAGTTGTGTGGTGTGAAGAAAGGGGTAAATGAGAGAATAAATGAAAGTATGTTGAGATGGTTTGGTCATGTGGAAAGGATGAATGATAGTCTGTTTTTAAGCAGATGTATTGTGGCGAGTGTGTTGAAAACCGATGGGCTGGGAGATCAAAGAAAAAGTGGATTGAGTCAGTAAACGAATGTCTGAAGGAAATGTGAGTTTGGCAGATGCGAGAAGAAAGGTGCATAATAGAGTGAATGGCGGGGTTTTGTGAGGGGGTATGGTTGTGGCCCACCTGGGTCAAGGGATGAACCCTTACACTGATATATATATATATATATATATATATATATATATATATATATATATATATATATATATATATATATATATTACTATATATATACTAT
>JABUQX010133416.1:0-15000 GCA_015478945.1 Trachelipus rathkii | reverse complement strand
TGAAAAAGAATGAAATATTTCTAGATATTTTTTTATATTATTTTCTGTCCCCTTTTGGGAAGGGCCCTGCCCGTGAGAGAAAAAAAAGGAAGCAGAAAAATAACTACCTCAAACGTAAAAGAAAGAATGTTTTTGAGGGCAGAATTTAGATAATTATATTATTTGTGATACCATCAAAGTAAAAAAAATTCACTAGAAATATTAAAAAAAATTTAAATATTTGTAATAAATAATTCGATACGAAAGTTGAGATTTTTTGAATTAGAGGTAAAAATAAATGAGTCATTTTGTCAGTTGATCTCATGTTGCTCAGTAATATGACGAAATATTGCATTGCTGAGATTGGATCGCTAACATTAGATTTGTATTTATCTCAGCGGGTTTGAAGACATTTAAGGGTTTCCCCCCTGATATGACTGAGGTCAAGTATTGCAATGAATAGCGTAGACACATCCAGATTTTGTTACGTTAGTTGTATTATTATGTATCAAGGAGCAAGTTACAGTATCTGTAAATGTAAAAATGAGATTAATTTATATATGTTCGATAAAATTAAGCTAAGAATTGAAATGGTTAAAGAATTTGGGATAAAATGAATGGATGAGGGTTGGGTGCATGTAACTAACTGGATTATGTTTAGTGTAGAAATGAGTTTTAGATTTGTAATATTGTTTGGAAATTAAATGATGAGGATAAGCAAAAGATCCAAATTGCTTAAAAACAAATGCAATTTCATATATCGGGTCTTTGAATTTTATGGATCAGGAAAAAGCAATATATAAAATGTTTTGTTTCATACGTGTAGTGTGGTATAAAAAGGAATGTAGAAGTTGATTACATGATGTAGGTTTTCGATATATTTTATAGGATGAAGCGTAGCTGTGTAGTAGTGTAATGCGTTATTCGAGAAATGAAATACTATTATTATTTTGGGTCTCACGGGTAAATTTAATGGATGAAACTAAATCGTTCATCTGTCAAAGAAATTTTTTAATGAGAAAGTCATTAGGGTATTTTGCGAGAACGTCATCAACATATCGAAACCGAGTATAAATGCGAATATATATGGGTGTGTTATTCGATAAGCGAGTCTCATAAAATTCCATGTAAATATAGATTTGCAATAACATCGCTCAGACTATTGCCCATTCCTTTTCCGAAAATTTAGCGATAATGTTTATTGCTAAAAGAAAATGCATAATTCTATCAATTTAATAAAATTACTTGCAGATATGGGTAGTTGCATGTTTATTAAAAATTGTGACAAAAAATCCAGGAACATTTAGGATAGGTACGTTGGTAAACAAGCTCGTAACATCGAAACCTACCAAAACATTATCATAAGGAATATTGTAACCGATTATTTTTCTGTTAAATTCTGTGTATTTTAATATGGGAGGTGGAGATGGTCCCCAAAAGAGGAGAAAGAAAGGTGGTCAGCCACTTAACTTTGATAAATTATCATTGCCAGATACTCATATTGGGCATAAGGGTACGTTCAATTTATGGAATTTTGGAATGCCATAAAAATATGGTAAAGATGGATTTTAATTGAAAACGTTTATTTATCAAAGGTGGGAGAAGTTTTCAAATATGATTTTTAAAAATATAGGTTTGTGAATTTAAAGGGTTACTAATGAGTTAGTGTTTTTGTCAACTAGCATAGTTTCGGTTTTAGATATATAATCGGAATAATTCATAATGATGATCCTAGCGTCAGTATCTGCACGACGTATGATAATATTCTTTTTAATTTTTAAACTATGAAAAACACGGAGCAGACGTTTTAGAAACTGGCATTGGTTTAATTGGATGATTTTAGCTATGATAGGTAATATAGCTTTATTATTTCGAAATGAGGACAAAATTTGATAGTAGCTTCGTAATGAGGTTTCAGGGAAAAATCCCATTTCCAAAACCGGTAGCTTGTTTTTCGTTATCATTTAGTTGGTAATCGGAAAGATTGGTAATGATTTTGGGGTTCGAATATGTCTTCCAAGTGGAGGCGCTGCACATATGATTTAATATTTTATTTAGATGTAATTTATCTTTTGTTAGGGTTTGTTGAAGAAATTTGTTGATTATGCTGATCCCGATTACAAAAAGATGACGCGTTATCGATTACAAAAAGGTGACGCGTTATCAATATTCTTAGACTTTGGTAGTGTATCTTGCATATTGAAAATAAGTAATAAGTTTGAAGACAAAAATGCGGTTCTTTATATAAGAGGAATATAAGAAATATAAGAGAATATTAGAGAATATAAGAAATATAAGAGAATATTAGAGAAAGCGATTCTTGTTTGTAGTTTATATAACTTTTGGATATCATAGTTTTGGGAATACTTTTTTCTTGTGGATAGGATTGTAAAACTTTGTACGATACCTTTCAATACAAAGTACTCCTCTTTCTGTTTTCGTACGCACGAAAAAAGCTTGATGGTATTAAGTAAAGGTGTAAAGATATCACGAAGATTAGTACTTAGGTTATTCATGGTTTTATATTATTTAACACGTTTCAAGACCACTAAGATACTACAATAAAGTATCAAGGCCATTCTAAACGGCCTTAATAATAGATTAATGTAGTTCCTCTTTTTACCATATTGCCTTACACACTATGTTCTAAAGACTCCCTTATCATTTTCCTCCATTCTTGCCTTGAAAAGGAAGTCATGTAGTGACTTTGAAACGTAGGCACAATTTTAACCCTTTTCCATTTTAATTTTTTTTCAACTTCTTGTTAACTGTTTATTTTAACGTTATATCTTTTATTTTTTTTATATAAGCGGTTTATATATATATATATATATATATACTTTATATTATATAATATAATATATATATTATATATATATATATATATATATATAATATATATATATATATATATACTTCTTCTGTTAACTGTATAACGTTAGCTATATCTTTTTATTTTTTATATAAGCAGCTCATGTACTATATATATATATATATATATATTATATATATAGCTATTTTTAATTATATATATATATTACCGTATATATATATATATATATATTATATATATATATATATATATATATATATAATTATATATATATATTATATATATATTGTTTATATATATAATATATATATATATGTTAAAGAAAGAACATATAATGAGAAGGTAAAGAATTAACTGCCTTCTCTGGGATTGAACCACCGCATGTTGCGCGTGAGGACATTATGCCCGGTGCTATACAACTGAGCTATCCTCCAAGCCAAAAAACTTGGATTCAAGAACAGTTATAAAGCAACCGAGTTCCCGTCAAGGCGACATCACCAGTGTCCACCTGTCTATCTCTCGTTCTCTTTATATTTAGATGTTTAAATATTGCATAATAATCGCAATTAGATAAGATGTAAAAGAAAGAACATAAATGAGAAGGTAAGAATTAACTGCCTTCTCTGGGTGAACCACCGCAGGTTGCGCGTGAGGACAATATGCCCGGTATATACAACTGAGCTATCCTCCAAGCCAAAAACTTGGAGTCAAGAACAGTTATAAAGCAACCGATTTCCCGTCAAGGCGACATCACAGGTGTCCAGCCTCCTATTTCTCGTTCTTTATATTTTTTAGATGTTAAATATTGCATTAATAATCGCAATTAGATAAGATGTTAAGAAAGAAAATATAATGAAGAAGGTAAAGAATTAACTGCCTTCTCTGGATTGAACCACCGCATGTTTGCGCGTGAGGACGAAATATGCCGGGTGCTATACAACTGAGCTAGCCTCCAATGCCAAATATATATATATTATATTATATATAATATATAATAATTATTATATATAATATATATATATATATATATATATATAATATATAATATATATATATTATTATTATAATATATATATAAAATATATATTATATATATATATATATATATATATATATACTTTTATATAAATATAATATAATATATATTATATATATATATATATATATATTAAAATTTTAAAATAGTCTAGGGAAGCACATTTTAAAAGCTTACAAATGCCATTAAATATGAAACATTTCTCATCTGTTTATGAATCATGAACACTTTTTAAATAATAATAATAATAATAATGATAATGAATAAATATAATTAATATTTTTTACTCATTTTTGACAATGAATGATTCGAATAATCATAAAAAAAGAATATAACAATATAATAATAATATTAATAATAAAAAATAATAATAATAATAATAAAATAATAATAATAAATAATAATAATAATAATAAATATTATTATTATTATATTATTATTATTATTATTATTATTTATTATTTTATTTTATTATTATTATTATTATTATTATTATTATTATTATTATTATTATTATTATTATTATTATTATTATTATTATTATTATTATTATTATTATTTATTATTATTATTATTATTATTATTATTAGTTATTACTAATATTTCATTATCATATTATTATTATCGTTTTTTTTCATTCTTATTATTATTATCCTTAATTTATTTTTTATAATTATTATTATTATTATTATTATTATTATTAATTATTATTATTATTAATTATTATTATTATTATTATTATTATTATTATTATTATTTATTATATATTATTATTATTAAGCGCTAATTTTTGGCATTGTTAAACCTGCAGAGCGTGTGTTTGCATTTTACTTTTTTCTTAAATAAATAAATACATTGACTTTTTTTTTGTCTAGACCAGAAAATACGAGTATTAGTTTTTTATTTTTATTTTTATTTTTCTATTTTTTTTTTTTTTAAATCAGTTTTAACTTTTTTCATCTTCATTTATTTTGGAGGTAACTATAGTTAATTCCTATCTGCTGTTTCTATTCTCATTTTTGAGCCAAAGTTTGTTGTTGTGACTGTGAGCGCAATAATGCTCTTTTTTTCTCTTGTCTCTGATTTGATGTCTTCCAAATTTTCTACCTTATGGCTTAAACTATCTGTCAATCTGCTTCTATATTAATCTGTTCTGTATATCTGTCTCCTGACTCAACTGACTATCCTAAATTCTTCAGCTACTTAAACTTCAAATTGGAACACATTCTCTTCTTCTTCTTCTTCTTCTTCTTCTTCTTCTTCTTCTTCTTCTTCTTCTTCTTCTTCTTCTTCTTCTTCTACTTCGCGCTCTCTTCCTCACCTTCTGTCTCCTTCTTAAGGCTTCTTTCTATTTTTGTTATCTCCTCTTCATTTGCACCTCTGCTGTTTGACTATAAACATGCACACACTCACACATAAGCACACCTACACCCAGTGTTCTTGTCCCATCCTCTCCTAAATTTGATGTGCGCGATATTAAGCTAAACAATGGATTCCGTGTTTTCATTGATGATGATGATGATGATGTGATGATGATGATGATGATGATGATGATGATGACGACGACTATGAGGTTAATGATGATGATGTAGTGATGATAATGATGATGTGATGTTGATGATATTCATTATAATAACGGTGATGATTAATGATGATGATGATGATAAGTTGATGATAATCATAATGATAAGTTGGTGATGTGATATTGATGACGATGTTTCTGTTTGCTATGTTTGTTGCTGTTGGTTTTCCTCGCTTCGTTCTTTGTTGTTGTCAGTTCTTTGTTGTTGTCATCTCTTTGTTGTTGTCATCGTCGTCCGACTTCGTTGTTGTTGTTGTTGTTGTTGTTGTGTTTTGTTGTTGTTGTTGTTGTTGTTTTGTTGTTTTACTCCGAATTGGGGTCACAAGACTCTCGAGACAGAACAGAATATTCGAAAGAATTTATTAACTTTTTTAAAGTTACTTTTCATTCCATTTCTGTCTTAATAAATTTTTATAATATACATATATATATATAATATATATATATATATATATATATATATAATATATATAGTATATAAATAATATATAATATATATATATATATATATATATTATATATTATATATATATTTATATATATTATATATATATATATATTATATAATATCATTAGTAGGAGGGAAGTGTATATTTGGACACGGACCTTTCCCCATCTACCTTGACCTTTTTGACCTCTTTTACCCCACCCTAAATTGGGCAAACCGCCTTTTTTGAGCCCAAATTTTTTTACCTGACCTTGACCTTTTTGGGCCTTTGACCTTTTTGACCTTTACCTTTTTCGGCCAACCCTTTGGTCTTCCATGGGTTTCATTTTTGGCCCACCTAATTTTTTGAGAACCCTAATTTTTTGAGAACCCTAATTTTTTGAGAACCCTAATTTTTTGAGAACCCTAATTTTTTGAGAACCCAAATTTTTGGCAACCTTAATTTTTTCGGCAACCCTAATTTTTGGAGAAAGGGTGCGCCAGATGGAGGCGAAGCCTCCATCGTACGTATTACCCCCTATTTTACGCCCCCTAATTTTTTCGACCGTGGGCCATTTTTGCCCACTGGTAATTTTTATCTCCTTTAGGGGCTTAGCCTATTTTTTGATGTCTTTTACCTTATTTTGACCACCTTGCCAGATACTATGGGTCAATTTTGGCCCACGGTAATTTTGGCTACCACCCTTTGGTCTTCCAATGGGCAATTTTGGGCCCCCGGAAATCGACCAACCTTTGTGTATTCTTCTATGGGTCAAATTTGACCACGGTAATTTTTTGATCTTCCTTTAGGGGGGCTTAGCCCATTTTTTGATGTCTTTACATTGTGTTTTACCATGATATTTCGGCTTTTACCTAGCCATATACCGTGGGGTCAAATTTGACCCACGGGTAATTTTTGTCCCTTCCTTAGGGACTTTAGCCCTTTTGATGTCTTAATACCTATTGTTTGACCATGATTATTTAGCCTTTGACCTTATTCCTAATTTTCAAGCATTTGAATTATTTCCCACAGGTAATTTCTTATAAAATTTTCGCAAGTTTTTTAACGTGGTCGCGAATATTTGGTTCTTGAAGGCAGTTGAAAAAATTCAATCACTGCTAACTTGAGGGCTTGTTCATGGTTTCCTTGTCAATCACCGTGATTTTTCATTGTGCAAATACAATTTCAAAAAAGCAGTTAAGAAAAAGTATGGCGAACTATGTTTGATTTATGTTCTAATAGTTTTGTAGATGTCTATTAAAGTTGTAAGTATCAGGTTTTTAATTTGATTTCAATATTTGATTTTGAGCTATTACCAAAATTTTCATTAGTTGTGAAAACCTAGTGTTAATAAAAAAATGTTTACCTGCAGTCTAGTTTTACAGTGTATTTTTCTTAGTAATTTTCAGCCCATTAACAGAATTGAACTCTTAAAATGTAAGTGTGATACGGTGCACTCTTTTTCTTAAATTTCAACATTTGAAATTAATATTTGTTGGGTGTTTAAATTCTAAGAAAATATTGTTAGCAGTTTTTTAAGCGGGATTATTCATGCATTGTGAAAAAGAGAAAATATGTGTGTTCATTGAAATGCCAATTATCAAAAAGCCAGTAAAAGCGAATTTATTAATAGTTTTTAGATAGTTGTCTTAAATTGACGTGTTTTTTAACGACCTCTTCAATTAGTTATGTTGTAGTTTTTTACCATTCTATACCAAATATAGTGACCTTCAATTATGTTGTTGAAAGACCTTGGTTTTGACATATAAAAAAATTCTTAAAATTCTAAATATACGCTTTCTATCTTATAATTTAGTCTAGCCCATTACAAATTTAGGTACGTCTTAAAAGTAGATTTTTTCCCTAAATTCAACATGCTGATGACATCTAATTTCCACTTTATAATTCATTTTAAGTAATGCGCTTTAAGTTTAGTGACCAGGGGTCTCTCACTTTTTTCATATTTCAGCATATTGAACCATTTATATAATATGTTATCATGCTAACTGCCCCTGCTGAAAGTCCTTCAATAAGAAGCTAGAGAACCTAGAATATATGATATGGTGAGTTGTTTCTATACCTGGATGTTTGCTTAATTAAAAGATTATTGGACAATTCGTATTTTTTTTGTGTATTTATACGCAAATTTCTCGAACTCATTTTGTTGAATTTGCTTTACCTACTATGATGTATTACCGATAATTTATTTTTCATTATGTGATTTAGAACATTATATCACCTTATATATTTCTAATTCAAATACACATTAGTATTACACATCTCTCTAAATAATCCATTGAAACTTTTACCATTTCTAAATTTTTCTTTTACACCTTACACTCACATTACACCGACTATCATCACAGGGTACAACTCTCTTAAAACGATTTTACAACTCACACGAACTCTACTTCGATAATTTGATCGGTAAACTTCTCTCAACATTGGTGAAGATCTATTTTTAATGCTGGCTCGGTACAATCGTATGCCTCCTTAAGAACTATGTTAGTTATTTATGACCTCAGGGCATTGATGCCTCACATTAATTGATTTTCCTCAGCATTGTCTATGTTAGAAATGTTCTCAAAATCATATTTCTGGAAGGTTCTCTTTGTATGGACTCTGATCTTTTCATGAATTAAGTGCGCTACTTCTCTAAAATATTAGGCTCTAACCGAGATACAATAGTTGATGATTCATCTCTTTGATGAAATTCACCGGAGGTAATTGTTATTTGAATTGTCCTCATTCCTTCCCACAATTCATATGAAACATGAAGTTTAAGGTATGTGTTCTTAAATTGACGATTATGTGTTTTAACTTTTGTGAATTTTCCCACATTGATATTGTATGTTTATCATGTTATACTACACGAACTAGCCCACTACAGGGCGCTCTCGTCAATTGTTCGTTCGGTCATTTAGCACAATTTGCTCCTTCATGGCCTCTCTCATCATAAAACATTTTCTTACCTTCTACCAACTACACACTCCACATTTAAGACTTCCATATTATCTTTCCTCGAATTAACAGAACACATATATGCATTTTCAAATATACTATAAGTCATTCATTTTTATTTCAAGTACTTACAACATTTGCATTAAGGAAATCTGTCGTTTTTCATTTATATTTTATATCTTCGGGAACATTATCATTTTAAATTTTCTTCCATTATTCTCATAAACCAATTTTTTTTATTAAAAACATTTTTCCGCAGAAATCACAATAAATTACTCGTTTAAACCTAATCTTGTATAAAGCAGTACACATTCATTTTTTTTATTAATATCATACGTGATTTTTACTAAACTTTCTATTTAATTACTTATTGTTCTCTCTTTAATAAAGTGGTTTCAAATTTAGATGTAAGAAGAAAAAAAAATTCAGTGTAAGTGTTTTCATATGAGAATATATTATTTAACATTCATTTATTACTACTATTTCTCGCTCGCAAAATATTAATAATTATAACAACTGCAAAATCCCACAATATGACATAGCTTTATGGAACAGTTTAAAGTCAATTAAATTCAAATATAGGAGTCTTAGGTGGTTTACCTTAACACCTAGCTGGGTGCATTAGTTGCTCCTTCTTTTTTACTGACTTTGTGAGTGCCTCTTAGCCTTTCTGTCTTTAAACTGCTTTAAATCATGTTTTATCTGCTATTTAACTTGTCTGCTTTATGCTTTAAAGTCTCTTTTTATTTATGCTTGCCTTTTTAACTCGCTGCTTATTTTTTTTTTTATGAAAAACTCTCTGCTTTGACTGTTGATAATTTCATAATTATTCGTTTCTTTGCTTTTTTAAACTTGCTCTTACTCATATAGTTGCTATTAAAAGGACATGTTTAATTTTAGGCGTCTTGCTTTATTATATATGTTATTTCTATTTTTTTATTTTTGTTTTAAGTACTTTTGTGTGAGTTTGTAAATAATAATATGTAATGTCTTGAGATGATAAATTCACTCTTCTCAGAAGGTAAAATTAGAGATTTATTATAAAACAATTATAATTTATTAATAAATTACTGTGTTACGATTATATTCTTATATTAAAAAAAATACATTCATCATCTTATCAAACATATAGCACTTAAGCCAGTTTAATTATGACCAAAGTAAAATCGCAAGATTTATTTCGGGGTGGTATTACTGCAAATTAACATTATCCCATACAGGGAGTGATTTATATGGCAATTGGTATTTATAACTTGCCTGTACTGCTTTAATACTTTTCTTGCTTTTACTAGCGCTAATTTTGTGAACTACATGGTTTATGCTTTAAACTTTCTGCTTTATGCTCTTTTATATCAAACTCATGTTTACTGCTTTAACTTTCGTGCTTATTCTGCGTTTCAGTATACTTTTTTGATTATAAAACTGCTTATATACTCTCTGTGTGCGTTTTTCATTGTTGTTATAACATCTTATGCTTTTTACTTCGTCAATTTCAACTAATAAAGTATTTATCTGAAAGTGACGAGTGTATATTTTATTCTATTTATAGTTTATTTATTTATTTTGTTTTAGTTTTCTTCTTTGATTTATTATTTCTATTTTTATTTTTGTTTGGAATACGGTATTTTTATTATATATTATAATACTTTGTAATGTAAGAAATAAAAACACACAGCAGTTTTCGCCGCATATCAAGTTAAATTTTTTTTTATGTTTATTAATAAAATTGTAGTAACGATATTATCTTTATTTAAAGTAATAAATTGTCTACTTAAAACATCTTACTAACCCTTAAAGACAGTATAATAGAGTTACAAATCAATATGTAGGAGTGGTGTTATTACTAACGACCTAGGGATTTCGGTTAATCCTCAAGGATCAAGACCTAATTGCATTAAGTAAATCATCGGTGCTTTTATCTTATGACTATAATACAATTTGTGTTTCTATACGTGCCATTTCACTCAACTGTGGAGTTGCATCTTTTACTACTCTGCAAACGTTGCTTTCTTGGGTATATTAAGTAGCTCTCTGTCTTATTTGACTGTGTTTTTTAACTCAATATAATATTAGTTATTTCAGACGATGTAGTGTTTAGCAACTACTTCTTTTCGGATTAACAGCAGAAGCTTCTGATAATATTAATTTTATCTTTTTGAGAAGTTGAGTTCTTCTTTTTAATATATATTTGTACGTATTTTATATCTTTATTAGTGTTATTGTATTACTTTCAATTGTCTCTATTGTAATATTATTGATTTTTATTTCATATGTAAGACCAGCACAACTAAACACAATTCACCACCCACAATCACACAGATTCGTGCTACAAACACACATAACCCGAAGCTACACGCACACACATTTACATACATAACACAATTACAAATTACAATAATGTACTCGAAGACAACATTGACGCTTTTCTCTACTGAACACAACATTATTTTCTCCACATTTTAGACCACTAATTTTATACTTACATCAGAATTCCCCCTATTTACACTATAGGTCTATTTTTACCACCGCCATATGTATTCACTTCTAATTATAACTCTTCAGAACATTTAGTGACAAAACATGTCGGTGTCACCAATTCTTCGACAGTCAACTTAACATACTCTCTTATTAAAATTGAGATCTTACAATTTTAATCCACGTATGATACTTTATACCTCACGATTCTCAATACTATTTGTTATCACCTTTACCGCTTATTCTTGAGAGACACTTTTAATTAATCACTTTACACGTGACATCTCATTGAAATATTAACTATACCACTAGATCGCTACAGAAATTTTTTTTCAAATAAATGCAAGCAAAACATCACTGATATCAGATTACTTACCTACCTCACACACAGTGATTTATGACTTATACACACACAGATTGGTTACTTACACTATGTCACATCAGATTTACGCACCATCACACACACACACACGCATCATACCCTCATTACAAAGTCATGCACACCCCACTCACCGGTTTCTATTCTTTTTACAAATGTATAAAATTTCAGTTAATTGTTGAATTTTATTAAAACATTTTAATGTGATACCTAAAACATATCTGTCGTACAGTTATTTATTAAGTTATCTGCTCGATTTTCAAAAATACCAACTATGAAATATTTTTCTAAAGTTTTCCTCATATTAAAACTATCTATTAATAAATCAAAATCAATGATCTATATTGAACAAAGTGAATTTATTATTATTTAATGATATAATACTCATATTTATGTCTCTATAATATTTTATAGCATCTATCAATGGTTTCTATATAACATAAACTTTTACTAATAATTTTATTGACAATTTTTAATTAATAACATAATATTTTAACGGTACCTTAAAAAGCAATAAATCTCCATAGATTAAAATTGGCAGTAGAGCGCCGCTAGCTATCTCTCCCTTCATGGCACCCAATATCTCGTACACGAAAGCCCTATAATGTCTCTCAGCGTTTTGTCATACTTTTTTACTGCTTTTACATGAGTACATTTAGCATATACTTTGTTAAAATAAAGCTTTATAAGAAATAACAAAGAATTTAAGTGTTCTTTTCTAACCTTGCTACATTAAATGTATTTTCTTTAAATCATTTTGTCTAAGTTGTGTTATTTAAAAATACAATGGTTTTATTCATTATGTCACTTATATATTCAATAGTAGCTTGCATCATGAAAGGTGTTCTAGTTAATAGTTTAAATCAATTTCTGCAGTTGATATCTTTAACTATTATATTTTATTTCTCTCAATATACTATGTAACATATGAGCTCACAGATCACGAAGAAAGACACAGAACTATTTCATCCTAATAGCGCTTCTCTTAACAGGATACGAATCTGACCATCTGTCTCTGTAAAAAATTGTGTTTGACTTAATTAAACTAGCTCTAGAGTACTAAATAGGTAGCTGATATTTTGATTAATATTAACACAAATGATAATAATGTAACCCGGTGCTCGATCGTTAAGAGCCTTAATATACTTATGTTTCAATTAAATTATATCTTTCTTTCTGACCTAACTATATTTTTGTTATCAAATGTGAGTGTAAAATTAGAGATCTACGTTAGGCCTAAATAATTAGGCCTAAATTGAGAGGATAAGCCTTTTTGTAAGCGAGGCTAATTTAATCCTAATACCAGGGTCATAAAGTGGGTAGAGTCGACGAAATAAATCACACATAAGGAGAAATCTTTGTTCTTATAATATTTTATTAAATTAATATTTCAAACTGAAACATGCTAGGACAGTAAGATCCTTTAAAGAACAGGAATATTAAAAGGACATGTTCGTCTTTCTTGTGATTCGCGCTCGGTATAGAATAAATATCTCCTTTCACTATTCACTAATATGGCACTCGTTATGTGATTTTTGGCTTAGTTGTATTTATGAATATTTACTCTGTCATTCTTGGAACAGAGTTATAGATGCTTTGATAACATCTTGTATTTTGACAGGTGTACAAAATTTCGTATTATATCTTTGGAAACCAAAAGGATCTAAATGTGTTAATAAAATCATTAGGTGCATTTTAGCTTGAATTATATCGTGTGTGCAACAAGGTTTGAGTTTTGATTTTGTATTTAATAAGTGGGTGTTTAATTTTATACTAAGTGTTTATCTCTAGTGTTCAATTTTATGAATACTTACAAAATATGAGATGAAATAATATGTTAGTTTCTATTCATCTAGGAAATAGTAGCTAATAATTAATTAATATATCTCCATAGATTCAAAATTAGAGCTAACCACGCCTCAGCAATGAGCCCCAACACAGAACGCAGAAGGAGCAGACTACACCCCGCACCCCGACTTTTGAATAGTCGTGTCCTGCCGTGTGCGTTCTCCCCGCCCTAAAACTGTCTTAACACTGACGTTTTTTAATGAAACTCATATTATGTTATTTATATACCAAATATTTCATTAGATTGAAAACACGTGTATTTAATAAAAAAATTATTTAAAATATCAATAAATTAGCTTTTTACTTAAAAATTTTCAACAATTGACAATTTTTAGAACTCTTAAAGTACGATTTTTACCTAGCCACTAAATTTCAACATTCTGAAATATTTGGCTTAAATCTTAAAATTAGAGTTGTTATCTCTTGTATAATATTCGGAGGGCATTTGAAAAAAAATATTAAAATATGTTTCATTGAAATGCAATGTTTAAACAAAAAGCAGAAAAATAGAATTTTTAATTGTTTTAGTGTCTTTAAATATAGTGTACGTTTTTTTTTAATGAAATTTCATATAGGAAAAGATATGCCAATTATTTCTATAGTTTTTTTGACAGTCATCCGCCCTAGCAAAATCTTAACGTCTGAGAATCTGCCACTGTTGGAAAAAGATTTCGCGTTACGATATTTAGAAACTTTCTTTATTTGTCGATTCGTATTTTTCTCCTATAAAAAAAATTTCAAGACATTTTTAAAAAAATTAAATATTAAGTAATCTTAAAAAATTGAGCGTTATTGTACACACAAAAAAAGGCTATCTTACAGGCAAGTTTGAAAAAAGAATTAAGTTGTTTTGTTTCATTCGAAATGCAATTTCAAAAGAGCAGAAAGGAGAATTTATTAATTGTTTTAGTTTGATGATAGGTCTAATTGACGTTTTTAATGAAATTTCAATATTTGTTTTATATACCCAAATATTTCATTAGTTTGTGAAAACCTTGTTTAATTAAAAAAATTAACTTCTAAATATAACGCTTTTGCTTAAATTTTCATATACAAGTTAGGAACTCTAAAAAGTAACGATTTTTTTCTAAATTTAAAAAGGATTGAAAAATTTTCTTTAATTAAAAACTGGATTATTTTATTTAAATATAAAAAAGATTTTTTGCATTTGAAAAAATATATATATGTTGTTTATCATTAGAAAAATGCTAATTTCAAAAGCAGAAAGGCGAGATTGTATTATATTTAGTATTTAGGTGTCTTAATTAAATTGAACGATAATAATAATTAATAAAAATCTCAAATTTTCTTTAAGAAATAGCGAATAAGGTCGTTTCGTGGTCGATTCACACAATGTTATGTAAATCAATCAGTTTTAAGAACTACTAAAAATTACGCTTTTTCTATTAAAATTTCACGAATGTACAATTTAGAACTTTAAAAGGATAGGATTTTTCCTAAAATTTCAACATATGAAAT
>JABUQX010133415.1:15000-17500 GCA_015478945.1 Trachelipus rathkii | reverse complement strand
ATATAATATTTATTATATATATATATATATATATATATATAAATATATATTAGATATATATATATATATATAATTAGTATATATAATATATATATATATATATATATATATATATATATATATATATATATATATATATTTACTGTATATATTTATTTATATATTATATATATATATATATATAAAGGTGGGGCGGAAAAAGTTTTTTTTCGAGTATCGAATTCTAATAGAGAGCAAAAGTTGCTTATTTGTATGCTAACCAACTAAAAATTAAAGAAATGCAATCATATTTTGATATCTTCAATTCGAGCATAAGGGTCTAAAGTTTTGAAAAACAATACAAAAACAAAAAAATTTTACTTTCGCGCTCAAAATAGATATATTTTTTGGCTTTTATAGCGTCTAAGCACTTCATTTTAATTGCCCGATGACAGAAAATGATATTTAAAAACCATGTGATACATTTCGGGTTCTCGCAAAAGGCCTAAAATATTAGAATTTAGGTGAAAAATTGGGGGTTTTACCGTTTTGCAAACGGAAGCACTGTGGTATTTTAAATTATAAAAGGCCATCTTCCAATTTTTTTTTTTTAATGTGGGTGATTTTATACATTCTATTTTGATAAGTTCATCATTTTGTAGCATTTTCACAATATTTTTTTAAGAAATGACCCTGAATTCACCAAGAGTAGGTAGCTGCAATTCGAGTTCCACCCACACCCTACCCAACCAACCACCCAACCAATTAGGATTTGTTAAATTATTTTGATTTAGTCAAGGACGTTGTCATTAATTCAGATATTTGGTCAAATTTTGGCATTGTGGATCCTGAAAGCAAAGTTGCTCTAATGTAGCCATCTCTCTTTTCTTGTTCGCACACTTTTTCTGCAGACTCTGTGACAAGTTTGACGTATCTTTTAACAGGTTGGGTATGGCATGGAAAGTTTAAAAATTTAAATTTACGCCGGTTTTGTTTTGCAGAACTAAGGAAATAGTCTCTGTTGTCAAGCTTTCCATCATTGGAGGGGTAACATCTTAAATTTGTCCAATCTATCAGCTCACCGCAGACCGTGGCATCAAAATTTATTGAGGGAGTCGTAAAGTTCTAACAGACTTCCCTTTTTTATTTTGAATCCTTGCCTTTAATACCCGGTTTGCACATGTCAGCCATCGGGAGTGACTGAGAGGTCCAGGACCTCTTACAGCCAGATTTGGGCACATTGTCCTGTCTGAATTGCTCTGACAATATCCAGAAGGTACTGGTGGTTTTTACTAAGATCAGTTTTATTTCCATTGATTTCATCTAATTGAATTGCTTTGAAACTTGTAACGGGTAATTTCCCACAATCAGGCAGTTGTTTGTCAATTTTCCCGTCGTCTCTCCGTCCAAATATTCAAATAAATGTCTGGACGGTAGCTTGTTGAAGAGAAGTAAGCAAATGAATCACTGCAATGGGAGCTGAATTTTAACCTCTATGTTGCGGATAACACCATTTTTCCACCCTGTGTTTGTTGCTCTGCCATCACAACCAATAGCTTCCAGTTCATTAATGTCAATATCATTATCTTCCAGGTACTTAAGGATGCAATTGGCTATTTCACTACCGATTCCACTCGCCGGTGTGACGTGACCGGCATATTGCCCACCAGGCTCACGAATCACGCTCATGTGCTCCTGTTTCCTTATTTTCGGTATATTTTAGATCCTCTTTTTTTCTTGAAAGCTAGAATTATCTTTTCTACCATCAAAGTTTATTAAATTTGTTACTATGGGTAGCTCCATATATTGTCTTATAGTCTGTCGTGTCTTCTGTTTTTCTCTTCTTATCTTGCATATATCGATCACTAGCGACGTATCTTTTTTCAGAAATCATTCCAAGATCATACAAAACTCTGGAAGCGATAGCAGCTATAACTCTATCAGAAAGACCAAATCTATCACTAAGTAAAGCAGTAGACGTTAATTTCAACCTCATTTGAGATGTAGAAGGAACTGAAGACAAATCAATTTCACTTCTTCTTTCGTGCGGGGATTTTCGAGTAGTTTCCATAAACATAAATAACACGCAATGGTTATCTCATTTATTAGATTTAGCAAAATACTGCGTATATTTGTAAAACGTTAAAACCTCGATTTTTTACTAAAGTTAGAAAATTTTAACCCCAATGGGAGAACTCAAAAAGAAGCGTGTGATTTTAAAAAAATATTTTTCCTGTTATCAAGTATCAAAAATGAAGTACTTAGCCTCTATTAGAAACCAAAAAACTTAACTTGTATAATTTTAGGGTAAAGGTAAATTTTGATGTTTTTTGTCACTTTTTTCAAAACTTTAAGTCCATTGAGCCAACTGAAGATACCAATATATGATTTATTTTAAATTATTATTATTATTATTATTATTATTATTATTATTATTATTATTATTATTATTATTATTATTATTATTATTATTATTATTATTATTATTATTATTATTATTATTATTATTATTATAGTTTAT
>JABUQX010133415.1:0-12500 GCA_015478945.1 Trachelipus rathkii | reverse complement strand
TATATATATTATATATTATATATATTATTATTATTATTATTATTATTATTGTTATTATTATATATATATATATTATTATATTATTATTATTATAAACATATATACATATTAATATTATTGTTGTTGTTATTATATATATTATATATTATTACATTATATTATTAATTATTATTACATATATTATTATAGTATTATTTATATTATTATTATATATATATTGATATTATTATTATTACATATTATATTATTATATATACATATTATTATTATTATTATTATGCAGTATATATATATATATATATATGTATATATATATATATATATATATATATATATATATATATATATATATATATATATATATATATATATATATATATATATATATATAAATATATATATTTTATAGTTGTCACCACTAATTACCGTTATTCCATTCAAGGAGGGGGTATCACATCAAGTTATTCCTCAACTAACGCAAACTACGCAGATAAGCACAGACCCAGGCTTTTCAAAGTGAGAGAGATTAAATTCAAAGCATTAAACACAGAAGATGGAAGAGAATTCTACAAAACAGAGGTGGCAGGAAAGAATGCAAATTGACTTATATTATATATTATTATACATATTATTATTATTTATTACATATATACATATATATACATATTATGATTATTATTATATATATACATATATATATATATATTATAACATATATATATAGTTATATTATATATATATATTATTACATATTATTATATTATTATTATATATATTATATATTATTATTATTAACATATATTATTATTATTATTATTATTATTATTATTATGGTATATTATTATTATTATTATTATTATAAATCATATTATTATTATACATATACATATTATACATACATTATTATTACTATATATATATATTGTTGGTATACATTATTATTATTATTGGTTGTTGATATATATAGTTAAATCATATATACATATTACATACATATTATTATTATTATATTATACATTATTATTATTATTACATATATATTATTATATTATTAAGTTATTATATTATTATTATTATTATTATTATTATTATTATTATTAGCATGTAATATACATATTGAGTTATTATTTTTATTATTGTTGTTATATATTTATTATTATATTATTATTATTATTATATATTATTATTACTATTATTATATTATTATTACATATTATTATAAATTATTATTATATATTATTATTATTGTTATTATTATTATTATTATTGGTTATTATTATTATTGCTATTATTATTATTGAAGAAGATATATTATGTTATATGTTATTATTATATATATATTATTATTACATATTATCTATATTATTATTATTATTATTATTATTATTATTATTATATTATTATATATTATTATTACATATATTATTATTATATATATGTTATATATGTTATATATATATATTAAAGATATATATATATATAGAAGAAGAAGAAGAAGTATATATATATATATGTTATTATATAGTTATATATATATATATATATATATATATATATATATATATATATATATATATATATATATTTTTTATATCTCTCTCACCACCACTCACGGCAGAGCTCTATTCAAGGGGGGGTATTGCACACATCAGTTATTCATCAACTAACAAACAACGCAGATAAGCACAGACCCAGGCTTTAAAGTGAGAGAGATATTAAATTCAGCATTAAACACAGAAGATGGAAGAGAATTCTAAACAAAACAGAAGTGGCAGGAAAGAAGGAAGCACCGCAGCGAACAAGCCTGGAGTTACCAATATCAAAACAAAACTCATGCGCCGACACAGCACCCCTTGTGCTACGAGGGCGTTGTAAAGGTGGTGGTACGCGAGTGATAAGTTCCCTCGAGCACCTGCCGCTGCGGTACCTATAGAAAAGATAAAGCACCAACATCGCGCCGCAAAGATAGAGGGTCAAGAGAACTGGAAAAGTGCAGAACAGTTTATAAGCCTTTTGGCCTTTGACTCGACCCTATCCAAAAGCCGGGTGAAACCAGAGCCCTCCAGATTTGAGAGTAGTACCATAAAAGGGTGAATGAGGTCCTTATAGCTGGAGCATCTTACAAGAGGAAAAAGCATTTGTAGAAAACAGAACTCCAGTTTATTTGAGAGCTTTCCTCCCAAACAACCTGCTGTGATGTATTATAAGAGACATTTTTTTTTGTTTATTAAGGCCAAGGATGTTTATATTGTCAACAGGAGAGACGAGAGAACCGTCGAAAGAGATAGGAAAGTTAGAAGGTGTCTTAGAGAGGGAGATTTGTAGAAGTTTTGTTTTTAAAGAATTGAATTTCACAAGGTTGGAGACGACCACACCCGGAAATTCTATCCAGGTCAGCGAGAATAAAATCGGAAAGATTAAGACGAGAGGCAATTCTAGAAGTAAAAGAGGGAGCAGAATTGAAATGAGTTGAAGAATGAAGGGTCGAGTCATCGGCATATGAGTGGATAGAGTTAGATGTGCAGGTGAGAAGATCATTAATGAAAAGTAGGAATAAAGTAGGAGATAAGACAGAACCCTGAGGAACACCACTATTGAAAGAAAAAGAAGAAGAAGTCGCCCCATCAACAACAGCCGAAATTGAGCGATTTGAAAGAAAACTAGACATAAGTAAGCAGAGAAGGAGGAAACCCAAAGGAGGGGAGCTTGGAGAGCAGTGACGTGCCATACCCGGTCAAATGCCTTTGATATGATATGTAAAGCGCCACCACACAAGTCTCCTCGTAGTTCCTGAGGACGGAAAACCATAAACAGTTAGATAGGAAAGTATATCGCCAATAGACCTGAGCGCGCGGAAAGCCGTACTGGCGATCGGAAAGAAGTGAATGAGACTCAAGATGATCTAAGAAATGAGAGTTGAGAAGGGTTTCAAAGATCTTAGATAGAATACAAGTGAGAGCTATAGGGCGATAGTTAGAAGGATCAGAGCGGCTTCCTTTTTTTCGGAACAGGTTGGACATGTGCGTGCTTCCAACACAGAGGGAAAGCGCTAGTAGAGAGAGAGAATATAGATGAGCGATGGGGGGGGTGAGAATATATATATATATATATATATATATATATATATAGATATATAAGTAAATATATGTTATATATATATATATATATATATATATATATATATATATATATATATATATATATATATATATATATATATATATATATATATATATATATATATAATAAATATGTTCCTTCTAACCCGTTTTCTTTTTCTAACGTTTTCTGTAATTCGATTCCAGGATTAACTTTAACATTTAAAATCAATCTAAATTCACAGATGCCGTCTCCGCCATCCGATATGGGCATGAACTGCCGCCATTTTTAATGGGTTAAAAGCGTTATTTAATAGCGGTTATCTTACATTTTTCGTTTTAATTTTTGCATAATAATTTCATTTATTTGACCAACTCAAAAAATAAGAGAATTTTAACGTAACATCACGAAATTGCTAAAATAGATCGTTTCTATAATGTTAACTCGTGCTGAGCACGAGCAGCACGAGTGCAGGAGTCGCCCCGATATATATATAGTAAAGAGTTAGTATATATATATATATATATATATAAGATATATATATAAGGTTATATATATATATATTAAGTTGCTGGTTGTTAAGGTTATATATATATATATATACATAGTTGTATATATATATATATATATATATATATATATATATATTATATATATATATATATATATTAAGGAGAGTGATTCTATGATGACTCCGTTTATAAGGGGAAAATTTTCGATAAGAAAACAAACGAATGTCGAGTATTTTCTTTATTAATAATTTCAATACCAGCATTGTTACGAGCACACATTTATGATTTTTAATATTTATTAGGTAAATTTTTATATAATTATAAATATTTCTAGTAATTATAACATTTTTAAGAAATTAAAAAAGATTATTATTATTATTATTATTATTATTATTATTATTATTATTATTATTATTATTATTATTATTATTATTATTATTATTATTATTATTATTATTATTATTATTATTATTATTATTATTATTAATATTTATCATATTATTATTATTATTATTATTATTACATATTATTATTATCATTATTTAACTTTAATATGAATTTGATTTTTTTTTTCTAAGCTCTTTTATTTTTATTCTCTTTACTTGCTGATTATTACTATAATTTATTAGATATTTTTATTTAAAACCACGGACCAGCGAGCATAGCGAGCGGGGCACCCAGCTTTAGCGGGGGACGTGGGGATGATATAGAGGGGTCGCGACTGGATCAAAAAATAAAATATATAAAAATATCAAATATCAATTTATTATTATCATGGCGTCTCTACAAACTTTACGTACATTCATCAAATTTAAACTGAAACAAATTACCTAATCTTACTCATTTTATTGTGTGAAGCACACAAAAAATATATATATCAATTTCTTTTTACTTTTGTTAATATTTATTAAATTACTTTTTATTGGTATCGACTTATGCATTTATCCTAAAATCATAGAAATTTTTTTACATTTTTCATCGTTCGTTCAATATATATATATATATATATATATATTATATATAAAGAAGAAGATAAGAAGAAGAAAAAGAAGATATAAGGTTATTAATAGCATATATATATATATTATATATTGTTATTATACATATATATATATATATATATTATTATTGAAAGAAGAATATATATATATATATATATATATATATATATATATATATGTATATATATATTATTAATATATGTAAGTGTGTGTGGATTTGTGTAGATTTAGATCTGTTTGTAAGAAAAATAGTTTTAGCCGCTTAATAGTCAGCTTAGACGTGTGAACATAGCTCAGCCGACTGGATTTTCGCTTAATGTTGGTAGAGGTTGGATAATTTTTATAATTAAATAGTTGTTGTTTGAGTGAACTAATTACTTAAAATGTCGGTGTTGGCTGTAAATGAATTGATTAGTGATGAATATAGCATATGTATATATATATATATATATATATATATATATATATATGGTATATATATATATATATATATATATATATATATATGTTATATATATAGTATAGTATATATATATATATATATATATATATATATATATATATATATATATATATATATATATATACAAAGTGATGGGCAGAATCTAGATAATAGATGCATCTCGATACGTATCGATCGATACATTTGTATCGGTTATCGGTATCGCTTAGACAATTCCTAAATGTATCGAGTATCTGTATCGCTTTATGCTTTTTTCTATAGATGTATCGGAAAAATCGATAATCGATACTCGATCATTTTCCAAAAAATTATCAAACCTTTATATATATATATATATATATATATATATATATATATATATATATATATATATATATATATATATATATATATATATATATATATATATATATATATATATATATATATATATATATATATATATATATATATATATATATATATATATTTTATATTTATAATAAAATGAAGACGTTTGTAAATATTTACAGAGGTTCGTTTGCCCTTTAATAAAATCAACTGTATATTAAAACTTTTACTTAAAACATATTAAAAATATCACAGAGTTAGTTTTTTTTCCAACAGAGGACCTCACATAGGTTCACAAGAAATGGTCACAAGAGAATTTGATCAGAGATCTATTATAGACTATAAAATATCGTTAGTAGGCTAACAAGAAATGTGAAAGTGATACCTGGAGTAGCAATATATATTTGGATCATAGATTATTGGTGACGAACCTGGAGGTGAAGACAGATAAGTTTGTAGAATAAAGAAAAGAGAAATGTGATTAAAGTGGAGTCACTGAAGGAGTGTGACAAGAAAAGGGAATATATTGAAATAATAAGTCAGAAACTAGAACAATTAGAAGGAGTCGGAGAGATAGGTATAGGGGGATATAAAAGAAAAAGTAAAAAGGGCAGCAGAGGAGACCCTGGTTAAAGGATGGGTAGGAGGAACGAGGAAAAGACACAAGAGGCTGTGGACTGAAGAAATGAAGGAGGCAATAAAGAGGAAAACAGTATTGATGATAAGGTGGTTGAAAAATAGAACTGCACAGAAAAAGGTTCAGTATATGGAGGCAAGAAATGAACCAGAGAGAGTGAAAACAAGAGTAAAAGAAAAGGCAGCAAAGAGAGAGTTGGAAGAAATTATGGAAGATGTGAGGGAAAAAAGGAAGAGGATTTTTAGACTGACAAAAACGTATGGAGGATCAAAGAGGAAAGTGTGCAATATCATGGATAAACAAGGTGAATTTTTGGTTAGATCAACAGACAAACAGGAGATAAACGGAATACTTTAGAGAACTGTTAAATGTGAATGAGCAGGTGGGGATGGGAGGAGAAGAGGATAGTTGGAAGGAGGGGAGGGATGAAGAGGGGGAGGGAGATCACTATGAGGAGCTGAGTAATTCCAGAACAATGAAGATTCGAAGATGGGAGACCCATAGAACTAACAAAAGAGGGAGGAGAGAAATGAAAGAATTCTGAAATTGTTCAAATTGGTGCTGGAACGAGAGCCAAAAACAGAGGGTGGGGAAGTCAACCAAAGGTCCAACATAAAAGGAAAAAGATTCAGGAGAGGTAACAACTATAGGGTAAACATTTCTCCTTGTTGGAACACTTGGCATAAAAGAGAATACTAGTGAAAACACTGAGAATGGTAGTAGAGCCAGACTGGGGGAAGAGCAGCACGGGTATATAGAAAGAACAGAAACACGACGGATCTCTTGTTCGTCTTGAGAATTACGTTAGAAAAGGTATGGAAATAATAAAAGAGCATATGTAGCTTTCAAAGTCTCTAAGAAAAGCTTTTGATTCAGTGCCTAGAAAGGGACTATGGAGTGCTAGAGATAGAATATGCAGTGGATAAAAGGTTGGAGGGGAGCCCTGGAGAGTTTGTATAAGAATAATAAATGTAATGTTAGAAACAGAATATGAGAATATGAATGGTTTTAGGTGAGTAAACTGAGTCAAACAGGAAAGTGTGTTGTCATCCATTTTGTTTGTGGTAGCATATCTGGATGTAGTGATAAAGCAGGTGAGAGAGGATATGAGATTAGGACTGATATTCTGGCATGCGCAGATGACTTGGCATGGAACGAAGAGGAAGATAGACTGGAGAGAGGTGGTAACATGCTGCTAATAGGCTTAGAGAGAGGCCGTTCTGACTATGAACACATAAAAAAGACTGAGATCATTGTGGTTAGTAGGGAAGAAGGAAGGAGAGCTGAGAGTAGATGTGTGGAAGGAAACTCAGATATGATGGTGAGAAATGCAACAATACCTTGAGTGGAGTATTTGAAGAGTAGGAAATGTACAGGAGATAACAAGTAGAATAGCTCAGTATGGGAACAGTGTACCCCATGCTGAAAGATAGACAAATGAGTATGGAGGTGAAAAGGTGATATTCGACGATGTTAACACCGATTCCACTATATGGGGGTGAGACATGGAGGTACGACCACAAGAGATGATAGTAGAATACAGTCGGCAGAGATGTAGGTTTTAAGAGTGGTAGTGGGAAAGACTAGAAGAGACAGACAAAGAAACTTAAAAATAAAGGAGGATGTTGGAGTGAAGGCTATATTAAATAAGATGGATGCAGCCAGATTGAGATGGTGGGACACCTGGAGAGGATGCAGGAGGAGGAGAGAGTGGCCATGAGGAGATGGGAGTGGAGACAGTAGGTGAAGGACTCCTTGAGAAGACATGGAATGCTGTCGATGCTGGAGAAGAGAAGAGGAGTCCTGGAGGATAGAGGAAGATGGAGAAGAGCTCTGGCCCTTTCAGGGTCTTGACCTTTCCTGGGAGCTGTTGTAAGTTGTAAATTATATATATACATATGGTTACATATATGTTTATATATAAAGAAGATAGCAGCAGCAGTTATGGTTGTTATATATAAGAAAGTATATATATGAGGAGCAGCAGTATGCAGGTATGTTATGCTATGTTACATATAATTTGAAACCAGATTGCTTCTCTATTGAGCTGTGTTGCCAACCTCTAGCAAAGGATTAAAAAAAAAATTAATCGCCTTAATAATGAGTCCCTTCAGTATTGTCAGCCACTTCTAAACCATTTCAGTTTTTCAAATGGTTTTCGGAAGTTTCAATCTGGATATATGCCATGAAATTAAACTAGCAATATTAGCTTCTGTGTCAAATCCAAGATTCAAGTTAAAGTGGCTATCAATTCGATTAACATTGACGTCAAAACTACTGCAATGACGAAAGGAGTCCAAGAAATGCTGTTGAATTCTATAAAGGCCCTCCAAAAAGATAGCCCAAATAGCATGACTGATTATGCAGTTTCTGAAAGTAGTGCAGATGACTTTTTTGAATACGAGAGTTTGTCATCTGCAAAGATTCGATGGATATGGAGGTTTCTCAAATATTTTGCCAAATAAAAATCTTCTCATCATCTTACGTTAGCTTTTCCTGAAAGGAAGCCATTTGAATACAGCGACCACTGAATATCAAAGGTCAGTAGAAAAAGACTTTTTCGTTTGGTAGGTTATATCAATCAGCAGACTGTTCATAGCTAGCAGTCAAGTTTTGCATTTAAAAGAATTGCGCGAGAAAATCAGGGTTTCCTAATCTTTTAGTATCCTCACTCATTCTCTTACAATTGTAGAGCTATATATATATATATATATATATATATATATATATATATATATATATATATAAATATATATATATATATATATATATATATATATATATATATAAAACGACTGGAGGCTGAAGAGATATATATATATATATATATATATATATATATATATATATATATATATATATATATATATATATATATATATATATATATATATATATATATATATAGTTAAGTATATATATATATATATATAAGCTCTACAATTGTAAGAGAAAATGATGAGATATTAAAAAGATTAGAAAATCTGATTTTTATCATACACTAAATTTCCTTTTAAAAATACCAAACTGCTACGAATTTCATCCTGACAGTCTGCCTCTTTTAGGAGAATGAATATAACCTACCAAACTGAAGAGTCTTTCTACTGATGCTGATGATGGTAGTGTGGTGCTGTATTTAAAAAATGAAAAACTGCAAAACACCAGGAAAATAACGTGTAGGTATATATATATATATATATATATATATATATATATATATATATATATATATATATATATATATATATATATATATATATATATATATATATATATATATAACGTATAATTTATAATCTCTAGTTTTAAAGTATCTAGATACATGTATCGGCGATACATGTATCGTTATCGGTATCGCCAAAGAAGGTAAGCAAGTATCGGTGTATCGGTATCGCTAAAGTAAATTTTTGTGTATCGATGTATCGGTATCGCTTAAGCAATTTTTTGTTTCGATGCTGAACACGGCATATATATATAGGTGAATAGATATATATATATATATATATATATATATATATATATATATATATATATATATATATATATATATATATATATATATATATATATATATATATAAAATTTTTATTTTTTTAGTGTTGTATCTTATTATTTAGAAAATTATTTATTAAACTTATATATTATTAATTTTTTACTTAAAAACAAATTATCTAGGTTAGGTTTACGTGTTCGGCAACCACAATCAATCTAGGTTAGGTCTCCGTTTTGGGCAACGACGATAAATCTAGGTTAGGTCTCCGTTTTGGGCAACGACGATAAATCTAGGTTAGGTCCTAGTGTACGGCTTTTAAGTTTAGGTTAGGATAAAGTGTGGTTAGGTAGACACAGATTTAATATATATATATATATATATATATATATATATATATATATATATTTATATATATATATATATATATATATATATATATATATATATTATATTTTAATATATATATATATATATATATATATATATATATATATATAGTCGCGTGTTCGTTTATACATTTGTTTAACAAAGCCGAGTTGGTGGCTTAAATGGCATGGCTGATGGCTTAGAAAGCCATCACCCAAGCCAGTCAAGCCAGCCGCTCGGCTTGGCTAAACAAATGTATGAACGAACACAGATCTCATTCGACATTTTTCCCATATATATATATATATATATATATATATATATATATATATATATATATATATATATATATATATATATATATATATATATATATATATATATATATATATATTTGGAGAGAGAGAGTACACTAGATCTAGGTTTACGGCAACGTAGATAGATCCCTCCAGGTTAGATATACGTTTGCGGCACATATATATAGAAGAATATATATACAGCGATATATATACATATGTTGTTGTTGTTATAAAGATATATATATATATGTATACATATTATACATATATATATGAATACATATTTATGTATTATGTATAAATATTTATGTGCGAGAATATTATTACATATATACATACATATTATATATATATATAAAGAAGAAGATACATATATATACATATATTGTTGGTTAAAGAAAGAAAGAGTTATATATATGCTGGCTGGGCTACATACATATTGTTACTGTTATTACATATATGATATTGGCTACAAACATATACATATATTATAAAGAAAGATATATTAGCTATTATATATATATATATATATACATATATATATACATATATACATATTATTATTATTCTCGTCCTGACCCACCCACTGGAGGGCCACACCCTCCAGAAAAGAAGGCCACCGGCTCTTGGGCGGTTCCATGCATGAGAAGAGAAGATATAGCGAAGACGGTACGGGGGGTCGAGGGCGGGGCACTCCAGAAGGAAGTGCTCCATTGTGTCCTGGGATATACGACATCTAGTGCAGATGGGGGAAGCAACGTTGTCAAGTTTGAATCTGAATTTATATTGCAAAAGATTTGGGTGGTGACCTGATCTGCTCCGGGCGAGGTTAATTTGGTCTCTTCTGGACAGTGATTCTTCTGTAGGGGAGATGTTTGGGGATAGGGTGTTTAGTAGATTGTTATTTGGGCGGTTTTGTAGATATGTGTTAGTTAATTGTGTATGGATGTGAGTGAGCCAAGACCTATTTGGGGGTGGAGGGGGATGTTGTTGTAGATGTCATTATAAAGTTTGGCTGGTGAGGAGGGAGGGGATTTTAGTCTATGTCGGGGGGGGGGGGAGAGTATTTGGTGGCATGGATGGGTTGGATTGAGTGTTTTCTGGAAAAATTGTGTCCCTACCATCTTCAAGTGGGTAGGGATGGGAAGGATATGTGTCTCGTCATGTAAATGCTGGATGGGGGTTGTTTTAGTACATCCAGTGATTATTCTAAGGGCAGTGTTTTGTGTAATTTGTAATTTGTAATTTGTTTAAGTTGGATTGTGACAGTGCTGGGAACCATTCGGGGGAGGCATAGTTTATATTTGTTCTGAGGAGTTGTTTATAGATTGTCGTAAGGGTGTGTTTTCTGTTGCTGAAGTTTTTTTAGGAGAGGGTTCGGAGGGTGCTTAATTTCCGTTGGGTTGAGGAAGTAATTTGGTCAATGTGGGGGGAGAAAGTCATATGAGTGTCGTAAGTGAGTCCTAATATTTTTGGGGTTTTGTTTAGGGGGAGGGGGTTGTTGTTCAGGAAGACTATTGGGTGGAATGTGGATTGGTGGCAGTCTGTGGTTAGGAGGGTGATGGAGGATTTGAGGGGGAGGCTGTCATTCTATTGGTGAGTAACCAAATTTCTAATAGTTGTAGGTATTCTTGGGTGTGTTGTGTGGCTGTATTTACGAGTGGATGTTGGGAAATGAGACTGATATCGTCTGCGTATGTAATTAGTTTGGTGGATTGGTTGGTAGGGGTGGGCATATCTGCTGTGAAGAGATTGAAGAGGAATGGAGAGAGAATGGCACCCTGTGGTACGCCGTTTTGTAGTTTAATGGAGTGTGAGAGGGTGTTTTTTATGGAGGACTTTGGCGTATCTATTGGTGAGGAAGTTTGAGAGCTCACTTTTTGTAATTGTTTTCAAGGGGGATTGAAGCATTTTTGTATAAGGATGTATTTGGGGACAGTTTCGAAGGCTTTGTTTATGTCGATGACTGTGAGTATGGATCTGTGTGATGGGGATTGGTTGAAGCCATAAAAATGTGTTGGGTGAGGGAGGTGAGGGCTGTTGCTGTTGAATGATTGCCTTTAAATCCGTGTTGAATTCTGGGAGGGTGATGTGATATTTTGTTTAATATTAGTTTCTCCAGCAGTTTGCTAATGGTAGAGAGAGAGAGATTAAAGGGATAGGGAGGGATGGGGTTTATTTTTGGTTCAAGTTTTGGGAGAATGAATGTGCTTTGTTTCCATGAAGTGGCGCACGAAAACGCGAGCGTTTCACGATAAATGCGAAACGCTAAACACCAAACGAACCGAAACGAAGTAATG
>JABUQX010133414.1:0-23551 GCA_015478945.1 Trachelipus rathkii | reverse complement strand
GCGTCGCTAAGCGGGGCGCATAATTCAAAAAACAACATAGCGTCAGAATAAATAAAAACACCCATATCACTTCAAACGACACACCAGATAACGCGTCTAACACCAATCAAACCTAACAAGACACACATTCTGTCAAGCAAACTTCAAACCTTTCCTCACTAAGAACATCCAACACCTGCGAACAACACCAGAATGTGTAAAACAATAAATACACTGAAAACATCAACCAACCAACAAACACATCTGACCATCAAAACCCAACACACAAACCAGGCAAACAACACGCAACACTCAGCAACTACACTTCGTAAAAAAGTCAAAGCTCACACACACCCACACACACACAACCACACAGCCACACCACACACACAACACACACACCACACACACACCCACACACACACAACACACACACACACACACACACACGCACACGCACAGCCACACACACACACCACACACACACACACACCACCACACAACACACACCACACACACACTCAAAACAGGAAAATTCATCAAAGCCCTGAAGAAATAAAACTCAACCACGACGCCAACCAAAGAAATAACCACAACTGGCCTAAGAAAACATAACAAAGACTTAAAAACCCGACCGGTATACCGCCCAGACAACATTTGAAACAAACACCTCAAACACCTTTAAACAGCGAATGTAACACAATTAGACAATATAACAGCGTCATTAGCGCTAAACTTCATCCCACTATCTGGAAGAAAGCTATCATTTACCAAATTAAACTCCGGAAAAAGACCCCTGCTGACCCTTCAATTATTATCGCACCATCTCTCTGACTATCAACATTGCAAATTACTAGAAATAACTCCACACATCAACACAAATTCCAACACAGGGCTTCAAACAAAACACTCAACTACAACCGCATTTCACTAAATTATACAAACCCACAATCAAGGGCTAAATCAAAACCAACTCATAAAAAAATAATCATAGCAATCCGACATCAACAAAAGCATTCGACAAACAGTAATCCCAAACACACCTACCCACAAACTAGACAAAATCTAACACCCCATTAACCTAAAGAAATGGCATTTCCACTTTCTATCAGACCGAAAAGCACAATTACAACAAAACAATATAAATCAGAAGCAGTAAACAATCAAACCAACGGTGTCCACAATGCGCATACTATCCCACGACCTATTTTCACCGATTTAAAGGTCGATCTAACCTCCACCACAAAACAGAATCACACAATCATAACAACCTACGCAGACGACATCACCATAGCCACTACACACTAGAACCTGAACACAGCCTCATACCTGACACAGCAATCCATTAACCAACTTCAAACATGGCTAACAGAATGTTCGCATCACCAAACAAATCCTCAATTACATTAATTACCACCGACCGCCAACTTGGCACCACATACCCGCTAATTTACCTAAACAACATTGCCATACCCTTTAGCAAAACTCACAAAATCCTCCGAATAACACTTGACACGCATCTCACCTTCACAAAACACATAGACAATATAATTTTATCAGCTAACAAGAAACTGAACAAATTAAGAAGAACCGTTGCCGGCACAGACTTCACAAACAATAAACCATCATCCACCACTATGTCCACCAGTTACTAGTGCTGACTCAAAGTACGCTTCTTCAACTGGCATCCACTACTGACCAGGATAGGAAAAAACCCGGGATCGGACAAAAAAAAAAAAAAAAAACAGCCCATTTTTTAAAATTTCAATTTTGGAGGAAAAAATAAAATGATCAGTAATTGAATTTGCTTTTTGTAATGTCATTTCAGTATTATTTGACAAATAAATAAATAGCTATAGAATTTACAAATTAAACATATAATTTGGTAATAGATATTGTCCAATTCCCACTGCTAAATGAATGTCATTTCCTAATTGGTAAAACTTGTAAAGGTGAATAATATTACTATTGTTACAGGTTATTGATAGTAATGACCAGGGTTGGGGAGTCGGAGTCGGAGTCCGAGTCCGAGTCCGAGTCCGAGTCCGAGTCCGAGTCCGAGTCCGAGTCCGAGTCGGAGTCGGAGTCGGAGTCGGAGTCGGAGTCGGAGTCGGAGTCGGAGTCGGGAGTTGGTAATTTTGATGAGAGTAGAGTCAGAGTCGGTAATTTTGAAGAGGTCGGATTTGGAGTCGGAGTCGGTAACTTTCAAGATAGTAGAGTTGGAGTCAGGAAATTTTGAACTGACAAAGTTGTGAATTGTGACTCTGACGTCAATCACTTCATGACTTTCGACTTCCACATCCCAAAATGCAATTGCAAAACTTCGAAGTTTTTAACCTGCACCTTATGTTTCAATTTGGATTATATTCTAATAAATTCAACCTTCAACTTTACACTATCTATATTTAAGATGCTGATGAAATAAAAGACTTCATGGTACGAAGAGAAATTTCTCTCATTGACAATGATATTCTTCTAGCTGCTATTTATATTGATCCTATCTACAGGGTAAGCTTAGCTGAAGGTCAACAACAAGAAGATAATTCTGTACTTTGCAACGTGGCCATTTGTATTAAAGAGCTGCAGAAGTTCAAGAAGAAAAAGGATACATCTGAACGTTTGAACATATTGTAAGTGATGAAACAACGGCCAATCCCCATTACTACTTCTCAAGTCATTTTTTCAGAAAGTCAGGAAATGATATTTTGAAAAGTTCTAGATATCGAGAGTTTTAGTTCGAAAGGGGCGTCGAATTTGGGTTCTTTCAAGATAAAAAGGTCAAGGAGGTTCTTCCTGTATCCTCCTTGTACACAATTCTTCTCAGCTATACTTTAACAGAAGCAAATTTTATAGCTTAATTGTTAAGCAATTGATATGAGAACGGTGAGTTGAGAAATAATGATTTATTAATTTGCGAAGCTTGATCGTGATATGGACAGTCGCGATACAATTACATAGTTAGGTATGCACTTATGTTGAATCGTGGCTCTAGACATTGTCTGTACAAGAAGCTGCATTGTTAATTGCTATGGGTGTAGACTTTGTTCGCTTCGTGACTCTGTCCCAAGCACAATTTTGTAATGCCCGGCAGGCTGTCAGTTTCCCAGGTTCTAGTGTGTTTACCCCGTGGCTACTGGTGATGTCGTACTTTGTCCCCCTCTGCGATACCGAGGCGTTTTTGGTTGCTTAGCTTATTTGCATTCTCTGATATTTATAAAATTAGACCTTTAGGAGTGGAATCTAAAATGTTTTTATGTAGCGAATTTGGAAGGGTTGAGGGAGTCGAACCTTTAAATCGGAGGACCTTGACAGATGATATTTACTATTTTTTTAAGGAACAATCTGGTTATTTTGGGTGATGGTCTAGTTATAGCTGATAACCTTCAATGTTTACACTTAATTTAATTAGCAGTTTTTTGAATATATATATTATAGAATTATTTAATATTATATATATTGAAAATAGTATTTAATTAGTGTATATGAATATGTATATTATTGTGTTTTTCATCCTTAGCGATGAAATTTTAATTCCTTCAGTGTTTATTAATACTTTTATCCGTAAACTAATATTATAATTATGTTTAGTTTTGTATTTGCCTTTTATATTAACTGCTGGTAGGTGGAGCACTATTCCATTTACAATCTTCTTTTACGTTTATTAATATTAGGCGGTTTCCAGTAGAATATTTAGTTATTTGTATGTTAGGTTTCAGGTATGTGTTTTGGATTACTGTTGATCGAAATTGCTTTGTTGATTAATATATTATATAGTGATAGCTTCTTATAATGATTTAATAATATAATGGTTATATTATTGAATTATCAAAATTGATAGTGCCACATTTCTCGCAGGTATGGCAAATTAGAAGAAGGCCTATTCCAAAGTTGCTGAAACGGATTGTTGTTACCTCCCAAATAGGCTATGCCGTAGAATTGGCTCGGTTTAGTAGCTTGCATAACCGTGGTTTTGTTATAATGATTGGAAGCCGTGTGTCCCGCCGAGAGTTGTGCCGTGCTCTGCCTTGATAGGGAGTCTATTATTATTTTCCCGTATGAGATTGCAGGTATTTTAATGAAACATAAGTAGAATAGAGAGAGAATGTGGCCAGAATGAGTGTCTTCGATATTAATGAATTATGGTAGTAACAGTGACGGGTTCTTTTCCGGTATAGAGTGAGAGGTGTTGGAGGGTAAGGAACTTAAGATATATGGTAGATTAAATAATATTGGGTAATGATACGGAGCTTTCTTTCCTCATGAGATAGTGGGAAAATGAATGCTATAATATTAATTAAGTGTTTACAGGAATTTATCATAGATTTAGCTAATTGTGTTTATCAAATCTCCAAGTTCCACACTTACTCGAATATTTATGAATAATAAGAAATCACAAAATATCGTCTTTACGCGGTTCCCGGTGAGTTTTTAAGATCCTTTTGTTATTTGTTTTTTACTAGGTTATCATTGTATAGTTGGTTATTTAACTTCTGGTTGGTCGTGTGAGTTGAGTTTTATTTTCTGATTTGTAGGTCTTGCAGTATGGATATTATTCCTGTTTTGCAGTTTATTTGTTGATATATTATATGTGTGTGTTATGTGTATGTGTGTATATATGTGTGTGTGTAGTCTCCCAATTCACCTTTAGCCATTTTGTCTGTTGTGTTGTGTGGAGTGTGGGTAAATATATTATATATATTTAAAATTAATATTATATATATTAATATTATATTAATATTCTGTGTGGGGATATGCGAGTATCTGTAGTTATATGTGATGTAGGTTGTATGTGTTGTGTTGTGTGTTTGTGTAGTATTTTTAGTTTAAAAATAACCCTTACAGTTAATTTTCCCTCTTGCTGATTGACTGTGTGGGGGCTCGTCTGTGTAGCAGGATGAACGTATGTTGTTGACCACACCGCCACGAGGGACTTAAAGGAAGGAGCGGTGTGATGGGATGATGTTGTGCCTGGTTGAATTCCCACCGAAACAGGAACACGGTGTGTGTCGGCATGCTGTTACGCTCCGGCCTGATTCCCACTCGGGGGTGCTGATGGTGATGGGTGTGTTTGAGCTTTTGACTTTTTTACGATTTAGTGAACAGATTGAGCGGCACCGCAACAAGTGGGTTGTATTGCGGTAGCTTGTTGTTTTAAGCTTCGGAGGAGTTTTCTTACGAAGTATAAATATTTCTAAATGATTGTACTTGTATACGTACTCGTAAACGTATTCTGTATATTTCAGTAATGTATTTATTCTTATCTGTGATGTAAGTCTGGCATCTGCAATAAAATGCAGATTTTATGCTCTACATTTGCATCTAAATCTCGACTCCTACATTCATATTTGATGATACCTAATATCTCGCATCTGTTAACACGCGCACATACTCAACCCCCAAACCCCATTCCCTTCCTGCAGACTTTTCCCTTTTATACATTTTTCGCATCGGTAATGCAAATGTAATGTCTATTAATAATTCTTTTCGATTTTAGTATTTTGAAATTTTCAAAAAAATTTAATCCTTTTTGTTTTTTTTTAAATTTTAAGATTTTCTTTATTTATTTATTTATTTATTTATTACTTTTCTAACTAAAATTTACAAGGATTCCAAAAATGTATTACTTTTTCCTGTATAGCTATTGTAGTTTTGGAGATATGATTTTTAGTTATTATTTATTTACTTTTTTTTTATTTTTTTTACATTCGGGGTACTAAAATTTTACCAGGATTCCAACAATGTAATTCCTTGCGTTTTGGGTGTCGGGGGTTCCTCCGCCCCTCCCCTACGGGATGAAAAATGTCCCCCCTGTGTTCCCCTGTTAGGAGGGACGCCCTACTTGCGTTGTAATACCTTTAAAATAATATTTATATATATTATACTATATATATATATATATATATATATATTATATATTAATATTATATAAATATATATAATAATATATTATATATATATATAATAATATATAATATATTATATACTCTCTCCCGCCGGCTCGAGCTCCCCCCCCAAAAATAGCCAATTTTTATTTTTTTTTAATATTATTATTTTTTTTACATTTTCACTAACTTAATTTCAAAGAATTCCAAAAATGTATTCCTTTCCCTGTAGCTTGTTAGTTTTTAATTTGATTTTTTTTTTTTTTTTTTTTTTTTTTTTTTTTTAATTTTCCCACTAAAATTTTTACCAGAATTCCACAATGTATTCCTTCCCTGTAGCTATGTAGTTTTGTGAGATATGGATTGTGGCTCTTCTAGAGGCTGGTATATATATAACTATAGTATATATATATATATTATATATATAGAATATAATATAATTAAAGTATATATATATATATATATATATATATATTATATTATATATAATAATATATTAATATAATATATATATTATTATAATATATATATATATATATATGTATATATATAAAATATATATATTTATATATAGATATATATATAGATATATATATATATATAATTATATATAATATATATATATAATATATATATTATATATTTATATATATATATATATATATATATAGTTATTCAATTCTGCAGGCAAAACCAAATCTGCCAAAGAGGGGTAGGTGTGATATAAAAACACATTTTTATATGACTACGTATATGGGAAAAAAAAATAATAAACAACAGATTCGTCGTTTACGATGAAATAAAAATTCAATATGCAAACGAAGATTCAAAACGTACTATATCTAAGGTAAAAGTTAATATATTTAAATAGATATATGTTAAAAAAGGATAAAGAAAATAATTTTTATTTAAAAAAATATATAAGGAAACTATTCATAAATAATAATAATTGCAATTCCACTTACTGAGACGGATACCTTGCCAGGCATAAGATTTTTTTTTTAAGTATAAAATTTTAAATAAATAAATGTTATAATAAATATTAGAATAAATACATTTTTTTATGTAAAGTTAATTATTTATTAAATATATAAATGATAATATTAATATAAAAATGCGGATATAAGATAAAAGTTAATTAATTTATTGCAATCATAAAAGCAACATTACTGAGACAGATCTCTTCGTATGTTGCAGGAAAAAAGAACCCTGCTCAGAATGGACGCTGCCAGGCCTAAGAGGTTACTAATATTAAGGTGCTTTTAATAAATATTTGAATAAAAAATTGTTTTTTTTTTTAAGTTGCACCCATGAAATTGCTCGCATGAAATACATTTTTTATTTAATATATAACTATATAATAAAAAACGATATAAGATAAAAGTTAATTAATTTGATGCAGGCACCTTTTTGCTTTCGCGAAGTAATGCTGGTTTGAAGGTCAATCAAAGCGTACAATGCAGGTATCAAAGCGTCAATGCCAGGTGTAAGATTTTATTAATTTTTAAGGTTATTATAAATTAAGATAAAATAAGTTTTTTTTCTAACTTTGATGCAAGATTACTTGCTTAAAACAAAAATGTTATACTTATTTTCCTGTAGATGTTATAGTTTTCTAGTTACATGTTCTGAAAAAAAAGATTACAATCATCTAACTGTAAACCATTCTGTTAGTTTTATAAATAGTGAACGTGCCCACAGCAATACAAAGAAGAGAGTGGTCTTTATATATATATATGACTGACTGTTCGTCAGAAATGATGTGTTAAAAAACAGCTGGAAGGGAAATGGAGAAGAGCATAGAGTAACTGAGAAGAGAACGAAGACTCCAGGAGAGCTTCTACAAAAGCTCTAGATTTTGTTCGAGAAAGGAGAAGGTTTTGTGACCAGATTTTATTTAGAAGCAGTTGAAAAAAATTTAAAAGTTGAAGAACACAATTCGAAGAGTCTGAAAAGTAAAAATCAAATTGAAATTAAGATTGAAATGATTTTGTAGGACGAAATTAATATTTCAAAAAGAGAAGTGGATATTAGTGCAAATTTTTTTTTCGGTTCTTTTAAAATATAATAGGAAATGTATTATTTAAACAAAAATTATTGAGGGCAACAAATTTTCTAGTTTGTTTCTTTATTACAAACCAATTGATAAACTCATTAGTAAGATTTTCTGCAATGAACTGAAATTTGTCAAAGATGAATTGATATTTTCAGCGAAGTCGGACAAGAAGAAGATTACTCTTCGGTTTTAGGGGCTGGGAACACCCTTGTGCCATTAATTTCTTCCATGAACCCCTACCATTAGGAAACTGTTTGAAAGGTGTTGGCGACAGGCCTAGCAAAGCGGCACTAAAAAGAAAATTGCGTCTAGTTACCAATTGCTAAGATCGGACTGGAAGATTCTGGGATTAGCACCTTGGACAGGAACAGCCTACAGGAGGGAAGAAACAAAAAAAAAAAAAAAAAAAGTTACATGCCTGGCCTTCTTCGGATGCTGGCCATATATATATATATATATAGTATATTTATAATATATATATATATATAATATATATATATATATATATATAATATATATATTATATCATATATATATATATAATATTATATTATATATATATATATATATATCTATAACAAAAAATAAATTTTAATGCAAATTATAGTTGAGCTAAATAGAAATAAACTCTTTATAGTCTAATTAAATCAAATTTACTTACTTAATTTGAACCAGAATTGTACTTGCCACTGGAATAGAACTTCATAAGGAGGTTTGTATTCGAACTTAGGTACTCCGAAAATTGCAAGCAATCCATCTCATAATTGCAAGAGGTTAATAGTGCAGCCTTTAAAGTATCTATCATTTAACCTGCTTTTGTTTTCTGTTCAAATAGTTTTCATCATTGAGAATACCTTTTCTGTGGGTGCATTTATTCCAGGTAGAAAAAAAAAAAAATTCTAGCACTTTAAGAAATTTGTAAACGGATATTCTGAATTCTGAAATGTTTCCCTGGATTGGTGACTGACTATTCACCGCGAGTTACCAGAACGTACTTGCCTTTGGAAACATCTGCTCAAAACATTGATTTTAAACTTCGCTGGTAGTGAATCAAATCGTGATTGCTTATAAATTTTGTGGCTTACATTTCCAATGGAGGACTTTACACTGTCCCGCATTGGGTAAAGATTTTTTGCGGGACAAAAGATCTAAAAATAGAGAAATGCAGGACAGTCCCTCAAAATACGGGACGTCTGGCCAGCCTAGGTATGTGCCATGTCGATCCCCCCCCCTCCCTATTTTTGGTTCCGAAAAGGCGAAAAGATCCAAACCCCTTTGGGTTTATTTTATACACGACATTGGGACGAACGAAGAAACGAAATATGGGGGAAAAGAGAATTTCATCACTTCTGGGGTGTCGGGAAGGGGATAAGATTTATTTTTTTCCGGCCTGTTTTTAAAAAACTTTTTTTGAAAAAAATATCGGCTTTCGATATTAAGGAAAAATATCGAAATACGATATATCGCCTAAGAAAAATATCGCCCAAAAAATCGATATATCGAGCCAAAAATATCTATATTTCGATAATCGTATAGTTGGCCATCCCTCAGTATTAGATAAGAAGCTCACACCCTAAGTAATTTTATTCAATTAATTAATATTTGGTATTTTAAACTTTTCAGTATATTATATATATATATATAATAAATATATATATATATATATATTATATATATATATATATTTATAATATTTATTATATATTATATAATATAAGATATAATATATATATTCCTTTATTTACTTGCCTTTAATATATAGTTTTCTTTCTTCTAAAAAAGTAGCAAAATTTAAATCTTTATAGGCTATCTGCGCAACAGTTCAATTACAGAGTTTCGGCCTTAAAAGTAAACTTTATCATATATATATAATATATATATATAATATATATATATAGATATATATATATATATATATATATATATATATATGGGGTAGGCAGGGCCAGGGGGGCACTTGCCCCCCCCTAAACTTGGCAAAATAAAAATTATGTAGCTACTTATATGTTTGCCAGACACGTTTTAAGGTTTAGTAATTAGTAAAACTGAAAAAAAACATCAAGCGATAAATAATGAGTAGTAATTACTAAAATATAACGTCAGGTATATATTTTTTCTTAAGTTTTAACATTGTTTCTTTTACTATCTGGGCTTAAAGTCAACTAAACTTTGTGCTTTTATGACAGCTAGATTCTTTGACAGTTTTCTGCCGCTAGAACTTTCAGTATGTTGATCGCATTTGGCGGCTGCAAGCTGTTAAATCATCTCGAAGGATGTACCGTTTGATATTTCGCTACCAGAAAATACATTAAACACAATTGCAGAAAAATAAAGAATATTATTTAGCAGTTTTGAAGACCATAATTTTATATAAAATAATTATATATATATATAATATATATAATATTATATATATTATATATATATATAAATATATATATATATACTATATTTATAGCTATAAATATATATATATATATATATATTATATTATATATATATATATTATATATATATAATATATATATATATTATATATATATATATGCACTCAACTTTGCCCCCCCCCTAAATAAAATCCTGCCTACGCCCATGTATATTGATATATATAAAGGTATAGCACGAGACTCCACATATTTTCTGAAAAATTCTAAAATATTAAAATCAAATATTAATATAATATAATATATAGTATTAACAGTAATAAAAGCCTATAATATATAATAATAATAATAATATATAATATAATATATAATATAATAACCTATAATAGTAATATATTGACCTATATATACATATCAATATATATTTTGGACTTAGAATTTTTTCAGAAAATATGTGGAGTCCTGTGCTATACCTTTACCATATATATATAGTGCAATTACACAAAAAAAAACCAAGCCCATTTGTTACATAAAAACACCCATTGCCGTATCTCGGTTAAATATGAGGTCATTAGAGCGAAAAAATTTTGTTCTCACCTATTAATCGGCATTAGTATGAGTGAAAAAAAATTGTTTTAATGGTTCGAAGTCGATTTTTTGAATTTTGGGAAAATTTTTTCATTTTTGAAAAATTTCACAAATTTTCAGCGTTTTTGAGCAGCCATTTTGAGACTTTTCCAGCATTCACTGCATTAAGAAATTTATAAATTAGTATGATATTGGATTCATTCCTGTTGGACCCATCCTTGATCTCATTCCACACCAAATTTCATGAAATTTTATGTAGCCCCTCCCCCGGACCATTGAGTTGAGCTCTAAAAAAAACCTATTTTAACAAAAAAAAAAACAAATTTCCAAATAAGGTGAATGTGCCTGTATATGCGCTATAACTCCTACCAACATGCTGTATGGTTGTTTTTTTCCTTCTGTCCGTGGGGGCCGAAAACCCCCAGAAAAAATTTAACAAAAAAAACCCACTTGGTACAAAAAAAAAAAGAGTTTTTACAAAAAAGTTTTACAAAAAAATTTTTTTTTAATAAAAAGTTGTAGCAGATTAACAGGTGCAGTGAACTGAAAAAAAAAAAAATATTTAAAATGATATTTAATTAACCCAGTTGTGATTTTCTCAAAAAAAAAATTATGTAAAATTTTTAATTTTCATTTATAAGGTCTGTGTACGAAATAAAATAATTGTAGAAATTTGATCACCTACTCTTTGATAGTACAGGTTTTAAGCTATGTTATACATATAAAATGCAGATTGATGCACATTTCCATTAAATGTTATTTAACATTTATGAACCCGTGGCAATTTCAGGTTTCCATTCCATTCCCCCACCCCCCTCACCCTTGACTGGGGGGGCCAATTGACTCAGTAACCAAGGGAATCAACTCGGAGGCATCGGAACCCATATAAACATACCCTACAACAACAAAAACTAAAAAGTAGCTAAAAATTGCTAAGGGTTGCCAGATTTTAAAAAATCGCTTAAATCTGGCAATACAAGCGAATTTATCATATTCTACATGTTAGGGAAAGTCATTTCAGCTCAGTGTCAACCAAAAACTTGATAAAATTATATTTTTTTTTTTAGTGTTTCTGATTTGGCCTCAAAAAAATTTTTCCTTTTTTTTTTAAGAAATTTTTAAAAATAGTTTTTATTTATTTTTTACTTTCTTTACATTAAATGATTTCCAAATGCCCTATTTTATATCTGAACTAATTTCTGTTAAGTGTTATAGTTTTTTTGCCGCCAGTTACTTGAAAACAAAAAAAGGCTGATTTTTTTTTCTGAAATGCCTCGGTTGACGGTATCTTAATTTTAAAATTAAATGTTTAACTTTTTTTTTTTACTATTTTATAATATTTTAATAAAATATGCTTAAAAAAGATTTAACTAGCATATGATGACATATTGTTCATTCTAAAAGGTTGTTAATTTGGATTATTTTTCGTTACATTTGTTTTTTTTGTAAACATTGGGGTTTTTTTTTTTTTTTTTTTTTAGAAAAAGGAACCGGTTGTTAAACATGATCATGTCTCTTTCTAAGCGCAGTGGTAATGATCTAAAATAATTATCAGTATTAAAGCAAAGACAAAATAATTTTTCCTGGGATATATAACCTAGGCCTAGCCATTATAAGAAATTATTAAAAAGTCTAGATATAATAAAATTAATAGTTATAAGGCAAAAAACTGAAAAATTGTTTTTATTGTTGTAATGCACTAGTTATCTATATATTATATATATATAGATATATATTATATATATATTATAATATGTACCATTATATAATATATATATATATATATATAGTACTATATAGTATATATATCTTGTCCTTGTGAGAAAGGTGGTTAACCGATGATATATTGAGAAAATTAAATTAGTGTCACATACGTGTTATACTCAATCACACTGGTTCCAAAACTTTTTTTTTTAACTGAAAGAGAATACGCCAAGATGTAATCGCAAGAAAAAGAGTCAGGGAACTCTGCCCTCAGCGGGTGATGGTGAGGGTATTGTCTAGTATTGGGGCTCCAGTTCACGTACATAGTATATAAAATTATTAAACATTTCATTTACAACAATGGTTTTAAAGATTATTTCGACAGTTTTATTACCGCATTTGAGTTCTATTATTAATATTTCACTAAACAAATATTAATATTAACGCTCTGAAATGCTAACAATTCGGCTAATTTTTCCGTTCGGTAGGGATAATGAATACACTGTTGAAATTGCGTTTATCGATTACATCGATATCGATAGTTATTTTTGTTAATCGATTTTTCACTATTTCGACGTAATCGATAATATATGACATAGTGTACGTAGATAGTATCAAGAAATAAAAAAATTGTAAAACAATATTTGTGCGTTGAAACAATAAAAAAAAAAAGTACCAATTAATATCAACAAATTACGACAATTTAGCACCACAGCACAAATATATAATTACTTATATATAATATCATAATATAAAATATATATAGTATATATATATATAATATATTATATATATAATCACGGCCAATTAGGGGGCTCGACCGACGGGGAACAGAGAGGGACGTTTTCCATACCCCGTAGGAGAGGTGCGGAGGAACCCCGCACACGCCAAATACTGAGCAGGGGGTTCCGGAACCCTCCCGAAAGGGGCGGAAATAGTCTACCCTTCTCGTTCCCGGCTAAGGCCGAGAGACCCCGACTCCTGCCATAGGTGGGGTGGGCTACCCTTGGGGTACCCATTAGTATTTTTTTTAATATTTTTTTTAAGACGAATGGGTACCCCAAGGGTAGACCGCCCGATGGCAGGAGTCGGGGCTCTCGGCCTTTCGGGGAACGAAAGGGTAGGACTATTAACCGAACCCCCCTCCGGAGGGGTCTCTGGAAACCCCGCTCTTTTGGTATTTGGGTGTCGCAAGGGGGTTCCTCTGCCCCTCCCTACGGGGTATGGAAATCCCCCCATCTGTCCCCGTCGGCTCGAGCCCCCTAATGGGCCGTGATATATATTACTATATTACTATATATATTAGTATATATATATATATAATATAATATTATAGATATATATATATATATATATATATATACTATATATATATCGGATTATATATATATATAATATATGTTATAATAAATATATTATATAATAATATATAATATTATATATATATATATAGTACTCAATCGCCTCACGAAAAATCTCGGCACGAGATCGATCTTTAATACCATAGTTTGCTAATTACCACTCGACGCAGCTTGTTTTAACGGACTCGTAAACATTTTTCACTTGTCACATAAATTTGTCTATTATATATATAACTAATATATATATATATAATATAATATATATATATATATATATATATAATACCTCATATTATATATTATATATATATATATATTTTATATATTATATATGCCGTAGTTATTATAAGAAAAAAATATCTTTTTATACTTTATTATTATTTTATATATTTACAAAATTCGTTTGCGAATTTTTTTTTTTTTTTTTTAATATAACGTATATGTGGCAGAACAATTCGAATTGTGCATAATAATCTCAATAATTATCGATTATCTATAAAAAAATATAATGCAAATATATATACAAAATCGAAACAAAGCATCGATAGCGGGATATCCCTAAAAAAACGAGGAAATTAGGCCGTTTTAAATTTTCGGAACGTTATTTTTTTATATTTCTTTTAAAATATTATGCGTTATAAAATACACGAAAATCCGTAAAAAAACTTCATAATAATTTTTAAAACATGTTTGTAAATGAAATGTGGATATTTTAATATATTACTATGTACGTGAACTGGAGTTACCAATACTAGTAATTAACCGATTGGGGAGGACTCGTACGCCCCTTGCTCGCCCACCGTCGGCTCGATCCCTTTAAAAAAAAAAAGTAAAAAAAATTAAAAATTAGCATATAAAAATAACATGATAAAATAAAGCAACATGTGGCAACTTTCCCTCCTCTCTATTGAGTTAAATGTGACACATGCAGTAGTCTGTGTTCAGCACATTTTTCTGAATATCTGTCTTTTATGTACATCCTTTAAAGGAATAGTAGTATATTATATATAATATTATATATATATATTATATATAATATATATATAATATATATATTATATATACCTATATTATATATGTATATATATTATATAATATATATATTATTATATATAATATATATGATATTATATATATAGATATATATGATATACTATATTTATATGATATATCAGCTTGGGTTCCATACAAGTTATTTGGTACTTGGACTTAGTATATTTTTTGGGAGATATCAAAAGTAGCCTCCTAATTTCTAGACCTTCCTGCTACCTCAGCTGCATGTGAGAGAAGTTTCTCAGCACATGGAAATATCCATTTAAAAAAAAAAAAAAAAAAAAGAAACATGCAGAAAAACTATTATTTGTAAGTCATAACCATGAAATCAACAGAGACAGAGCAGCCACAGCTTTCCAGTAACTGTTCTCAAATTAATGTAGAAATTGGTAGTGATCAAACTCGTCAAACTCATCACACAAACTACTATCGGGGTCAGCATTCTCAGCTCAGGTTTCTCTGTAAGGACAGTGAGTATGATAAAACCAAATCTAAAAACACCTCTGTCCATAGCTTTGAATCAGAGTTTCTCTTCTTCAAATATAGCGTATGAGGGTCAAGAATCAGATTTATCAGTAGAGACCATGATTGGAAACAGGTCTGAGGATTCAGATGCAGAAGCAGTAGAACAGTAATTTAATGAGGCCCTTGATGGTTCTTACCAAATTTAGTAACAGTTTAATTTTGAGTGATTATATTCTTTATTTGTTTAAGTAAAAATACATTATAGCCATATGACTCATTTCTCGTATGATCATATTCATTTCATGTACATTCTTCAGCTTTTACACTTGATAAGGTAAGGAGCATAATGTTGAATAAACTTAGCATATTTTTTTTTTTTTATTTATTTATTCATATTTATTTCTAATGTACTTATTATTACAGTACAATTATAAAAGTAAAGGACTGCTTACAATTCTTTATTAGTTAATAAAGTTATTAGTTATTAGTTATAAGACACCAATATTAGCACTTAAATGAAAAAAAAACAGAAGGTCAAAGTCGATATCAAAAGTTACATCCTTGTTAATGTTATTTTTTCAATTCGAAGCGTTTCCGACAGAGTTGGCAACTCAATTTTTTAAAAAGCACTAGATTTGATGCAAATAAGCACTAAAAAGCACTAAAGAATTATTAAAAAGCACCAGAATTAGGCACTAAGTGTAAAATATATATCCATATCAATATATACATATATATAATATATATATATTATATAATATATATATAATTATATACTATATATATATATTATATATTAATAGATATATATAATGTATATATATAATAATATATATATTATATATTATATTATATTATCATTGTGTATATATATATATATTATATTATATCTATATATATGATATATATATTATAGGAGGAGAAGAGGAGGAATGAGAGTTCAGAAGAGCAGTAGAGAGAGAGAGAGAAGACGGGAGAGATGAGAGATGAGAGGAGAGGAGAAGAGGAGGAGCTAGAGAGGAGAGGAGAGAGAGAGAGAGAGAGAGAGAGAGAGGAGAGAGAGAAGAGGAGAGAGAGAGAGAGGTAGAGAGAGAGAGAGAGGAGAGTCGAATTTGAAATAGTTTCATAAGATGGGTACGGGAGAAGGGTGAATATATTCGTCAGTCGTCAACGTTTATTGTTGTGAAAGACAATATATGGGCTGAGTTTGGCAAATAAGAGTTAAAAAGGCAAAATAAGTTTATTTTTATTTTTTTATTTATAAAAAACTGATAAATTATATATAATTATATATATAACTATATATATATATATATATTTATGTAGTAAAGTATTATATATATTATTACTTATATATAATAATATTATATATAATACTTATATATATAATATAATATATATAATATACCTATATATATATAATATTATATATCTATATATATATATATATAATATATATAATATATAGGCTTCGAGACTGGGTTGGAGCAAGAATGTGAGTTATTCTTCTATACGAAGAGCGAGAGAAAAATTTAGGAAACGTTAATGAGTACAATGGCAGCGTGCTTGATGCTAATTGGAAAAACTCCGGTTACCGCGATAGAGGCCTGGCCAGCAAGCGGATTTGCCGTTAGGCCCAAGTATACCGACCTTTCTCTTTCGGGTCCACGCTGACAGGGCGTTGAATGTCCTACCTGGGGATGTGACAGAATTGAAGTTGATATATATATATATTTATTATATAATTATTATATTAATATAATTAAAATAACTATATTATATATAAATATATATACTCCTATATATATACTATATCTATATATAATATCCATATCACTATATATCATATCAGGGGCGGATATACATTAGGGTAGGTCAGGGTAACGGTCCCTCCTCCAATATTTCTGAGTCTTTGTACATAAAATCAAATTAAATTGTTAAATTTAATTAATTATATTACAATGTTAAAGTGAAAAACATAGACACAAATAGTATAAAAAAAAAAAACAATACATTTTCCAAATATGACATTTTAATAATTTAATCTTAACATTGGAAGTTTTCGCTTCCTACAATATTTTCAAACGTGTGAATATCTTGTTATCCGGCCAGTTAACGTAAGAGTATAAATTCTCCTATAGTATTACTAATGGTCAAGCCAGGGAAAACTTACCCCGTCCTGCCAGCACGTAAAAAGAAACATCGTACACTTATATTATAAATATAATAAGTATATATAATATATATATATATATATACGTATATCTATATATTTATAAAAATATATACTAGATTATACTATATGCCAGCGTTTGTGATATTCCGTCATATTGTATCTTAAAAACTACTAATGCGTACACAAAAAGGATACGCATTTTTAGATTCTGCCCGTATAAAATGTTAGTCCTGAAAGATTACAATACAGTAGTATGGTTAATGAAATAATAACACATTAATAATGTTCGTGTTAAAATATAAATTCTATCAAAAAAATCTGCAATCTCTAAAAACTTCATTTATAACGGGGTCATAAATTTGAAAGGGGTCTGTAACGGAGTTTGAATCTTTTTCACGTTACCAAAAATTAAATTATATATTAATATATATATTATATATTATATATTATATATAAATATATAATTTATATATATATATATATATTATTATATATATTTATTACCATATATTATATTATATTACCCACTTTAGGGGGCTCGAGCCGACGGGGAAAATAGGGGGGATGTTTTCATACCCCGTAGGGAAGGGGCGGAGAACCGCCCGCGACACCCAAATACCAAAGAGGCGGGGTTCCGGAGACCCTTTCCCCGGAGGTGGGGGGAAAAAAATAATCCTACCCCGTATCCCCTGGGAAGAAAAGACGGAGACTCCCGACTTCCTAACCATCGGGGGCACGGCTACTGATTTACTCGACCCAGGGACCGCTAGTATATAATATTATATATATTTATATATATATATATATACTCATATATATCTATTATTATTTATAATAGTTATATATATATTATTATATATTACTCGTAATATTAATAATATTATATATTAATCATATATATATATATTATATATATATATTACTATATATAATATAATATATAGGGTATATATATATATATTTTATATATATAATCCATGTATATATATATTATATTAGTATATTTATACTAGTTATTTATAATTATCCTAATATAATATATCGTGAATTATAGGCCTATGTTAATATAGTATATATATATATAATATTATATACTATTATATACCTATATATATTATAATATAATATTATACTATATATTCATTAATATATATATGCTAGTTTTATATATATATTCTATATAGCTATTCATATATATATATACTATATATAACTGTGTGCTATATACATATATATATATATATATATATATATATCGTATTATATATATATATATAGTATATATCTATATATATATATATTATATATACTATATATCATTATATATATAATATATATATATATATATATATATATATATATATCGTGTATTAAAAACAAAAAATGATATAACAATGAAAGATATAACATATATATTATTTATATATATATATTTTATATTATATATATAATAATTATATATATATATATATATTTATATATATATTTACGGTACTTATGTATATCTCAAATTTTTCTTTCCTAACTTTCTTTAAAATAAATTTCTTCTTTGAACCAGATCCCGATTTTTCGTGTTGTTGAATATAATTATATTCATTACAATTAGTTCTTAAAAATAAAAAACCATCAATAAAATCCTCCTTTTAACGATGTCCTTAGAATCCGTTTTTATTATTTTTAAAGGCAGAAAATAAGTTTCTTCTCAACAATTTCTGATTTGAATAGGGGAGGCAAGCGATGTTAATTGTGCAAGCGGCATCTGCTCTTTGCAAAATTTTAGGCCGATAGCAAATTGATTTGCCTCTTTAACTTGATAACTCTTCCAGTTTCGGATTGTCATTGTATTCCATCTGTCTAATGACTTATGGGAATTCTAAGCCTCTTTATTTTTCTAAGAAGATAAATTTAGGTGAATGTCTCTTAGTTCTAGATATTTTTTGTTAGCTTTTTCGTTCGGATCGCGTCTTTCTCATTGTGTGCCAATTTTTCCCGATTATCTGCGCAACATGTGACTTCTTCATCTGACAAAATTTCTACAGGGAGGATTCCTGTAAACTGCTGAACTCACTCTGACTCCGGTTCCCAGATTTCTGTCTCGATAGCGTTATTCATTTTACGTCCTAGCCACCTAGTTCGCATAAGAACACTCCTAGCTTTAAATATCCAGCCATCTTCATGTCGATGTACGGTCTGTGAAAGATTTCTAAACAAAGATGTGGACATTCGACAAAACACTATTTTATTTTCATTTACCCTTGGGGTATTCTTTAGTTTTAACACCACCCGATATTTTATAAGAGGCAAGTGGGTATAACATAGTCTGACTGATTCCCTAATATAATAAGTTAAAATTACTCTTCTACCAATTTTCATTAGCTTTTTTATTCTGATTTCATCCTCGTGCTATTTTTTTGTGTTTTTATTTAAGGTTTCTCCCAAGTGCCACTAAGCTCCCTTTGCTTCTAATTATACTCCTATTCCATAAGTCATGCTATTCACGGTTTCTACTCTCGTGTTTAAGTTGATTTTTTATTTGGATATCCATGAATGGACCGGGGACAATGTCCTGACCGGTGACAGACAAGTATATTGTATACTGATTAACTAGTATTAGTTATTTAATAATTATTATTCTAACCTTCTGAATTTCTTCGAGTGTCTCGATTTGTTCCCACTGACTCGTCGGAGAAGAGATACAGTATATATTCAGATGTACCAAAGTCTAAGCCATTCATAACTTATTAATAACTTACTATAATCTTTATTATAGGTATTTGCAAGAGTAGCCTTTATACTATATATTTAGCATATTATTAAGATACTATAGTTATGTTAACTTCCTCCTATAATTATAACTTGTCTCTTATACACAAGGTTCTCATACGGTATCCACTGAAGATGTAGTACGGTCTTTGCAGCAGGTTGACTATCCATTTGGTAGTTTTATTCTTGGTAGGAGTCGCACCAGTTAGCTTAATGGGTTATTCTAAATATGACTTTTTCAATGAGGGTCATCATTTGAAGGTAATACAATCTTTATGTAGTTGAGGGTCAGTATTAGTGAATAATGGAAGTAGTAGAGTTCTATTTTTAATTGGAAAAATACCTTTAAAAACTTATGCGTAAGGAACACCAAAAAGCTTATATTTGTTTAAAAAGTCACTGTTCATTGCTCTAACTCGGCGGTTTCTTATTTATTTTATATCGTCAGCGGACACGTCAACTGTGTTCAGAGACTTTAGACTTTGTATTTCTAATTGTTAGCTATGTGTTATATTTTATTATATTATTATTATTGAAGTTATACCTTTTTTATACTATGTATACTATTAATTAGCCTTTGTATGATTATAAGCATTGTAAAATGCCATAAAAACTGTTATGTTGATTATTATAATTTAGTTTCAATAATATTTAGTCTTACGTATCTATCGAGTTTATGAAATTGATATTAACAATAAGTTCATTTATTACATAAGTTTTATCAAGTTACATTCATGAATAAACAGCTAAATAATAATATCATATTCATTGATTTTATTATTAGATTAATTATCATGAATTCATATAAAATTAAAATAACAAGAATAATTATACAATCATATTAAAATGAATTAGATTACCATAATAATAATTCTATAATATAAACAATATATTCAATATAATTACTCATTAATGTTCAGTACATTATATTATATATATTTTATTTATTAAATTATTTATACAACAGCGTATTAAAATGAACGCATAAGTTATATATTAATTAGTATATTTACGTTAACTAATACTAATCCCGAATTATTCACGATAAATATTTTATTTATTGAAACAAAGCGCTAAGCAGTTTTGTATATTTCTTTATTAAATCATTAAGTTAAAAATTTTCATCATATTAGTGAAATTGTGGAATGTGAGTAATCCCGATTTTATTTGTCATTTTAAATCTTCTGCTAACCCGGATTGGACCGTGATTTGTACGGATTAGAACCGTAGAAATATTGTATTTAGTGTGATCACTTCTTGTTTTGCCAGCAGTAATATAAAATTATTCCCGGATAGTAGCCAAAATGACTTCTGAAGCGGTACCTGAAATCTTTCACAAAAAAAACGTATAATATAATTCTCTCCTACTTCTCTTCCTCCTATTAATTATGCACTGATAAAGTTATCTGAATATCCATTTACTTTATGCATATTAATTTATAGCTTGTATTTATTTTGATATGTTTATTTTTTTTTCTTCTAGAAACTATTTTTTAACAAATTATTTTTCCAGTCTAATGGCGTAACTTCCTATATAAAGTTATTTTATCTAAAGCTACTCAATGTCATCTCACACAGTTTGATTATATATATATATATTTGTCTATTTAATATAAAATACTCATATTGATTCATGATATAATATTATAAGCAACAGAAAACTAATTGAGTATATAAGTCACTAATCGTTATTATAACACCCACCCATTTATTTGACATTTTTCTTTATCATTTACCTTAACATTAGTAAAAGAACAAGGTTTATAATTGGCAATAATACTGTAAAAAGTATTCCAACTGATTTTTCATCAGTTTATGTTTGTTGAATAATAAATATTAAAGGTAATCTACCTATGAGGGATTTATACGCCTTTTAAGTCTGTTCAACGCATTTCATATATTTCTAAAGCCAAATGTAGCCTTTCCTTGCTTTAAAAAGCTCATAATAGTCTGACGTAATATGGGTGTTAAATTAGAAACTAGTTCGTCATCTAAAATCGTGCTCATCGATTCCAAACGGTCGTGCACAAGGTGATCAAAAACTATAATAGTTAAAAAAGGTATAAAATTATCAATAACCCCAGTAAAGAACTGATATTAGTTTTGGAGAACCGGTATTTCAATTGACAATTTCATTCAACTTTTATTTCTTATATAGGATACATTTATGATATTACTCTAGCAGAAGGAGTAAAATTTAGGATTTTAACGAATCTCTCTAGTAATAAAGTTGAGCACCCCGAGAGCAATGGGATATCGAATGCATCGTGCAAGGTTCTTTTTCAAACATCAATCTATGCCAAATTATAGCTATTGTGGAATCATAATTGAATCAAATGAAGCCCGTTATTTTCCTCGATCACGACTCAATACAAGTGTCTATTTCTGACGATTCAGTGTATTGGCGTACACGTTATACCATATTCAAATACATTGAATACTGTGTGTGCCGAAGTTCTTGGTGTCTACTATCGCGAATTTTGTCTAGCAGGTCTCTCCACTTCAACTTGCTTCGGACAACGTTGTCATACCTGATTGTGTTGGTAAATCCAAAGTGTGGGGGTGCTTCCCCACAAGAAGGAAATTCAAATGCGTATTTAGTGTCTGAGAAGACTTGCCTTCCAGAGGACCTTAAAGGTCTCCTTAGTAAATGCCTTCTTCTCTCTACTATCCTCTAGAACACTCGGAGTACCCGAACTTTTTTCATGAATTGACAAATAATAAATTATACATCAATCAATTCTTTAAATTAACATTTGGTTCAATAGTGCGAGCAAACTAAATTGAAACTTAGTAAGCTGGAGCGCCGTCGTGCATGGAATATACATTATAATCTCAGTATTTCTTAATTGTTAATACTGTAGTTCTTACCAGTATGTAGTTAAGGCAAGAAATCTATATAAATGTCATCAAAAATTTAGCGATAAGTTATCAGTAAGTCACTCTCAGCTGTGTGTTTTTAATAAAAAAATAATGGACCGAATCCAAAATCGGTTCTGCATCAATTCCTTCCGACCTTTAACATATCAAGAAACTTATTAGTGAGGTTTAGATTGGCTAGGGTATACTTATTCAATCATATTATGTGCTATGATGTGTTACTCATCTATAAGCCTCATTGTGATGATTGTGGATAGGTT
>JABUQX010133413.1:10000-19385 GCA_015478945.1 Trachelipus rathkii | reverse complement strand
AAAGAGCAGAGTATATATATATATATATATATATATAGCAGTAAGAGCAGAGTTATATAGTATATATATATATATATATATATATATATATATATATATATAAAGTATATATATATATGAAGTGGCGCACGAAAAACGCGAAAGCGTTCACGATAAATGCGAACGGTTAAACACCCAAACTATTGAACTAGCATGATGTTCGATAATAAAAATATGAGAGATATTTAATAATCAGGTGCATATAATTATAATTCTAATATGCATGTCGGTTATACTTTCTTTAATAATTATTTGAGTAACGGATATGAGAATGATCGGAAGGTATTATCATCGAGCGCAGAATGCGAAGCTTTTAGAGAGACGGGTGGTATATGTTTGAATTCTAATTTGTGCAGAGAACAATTATCTCAGCCGTCCAAGAAAAAACAAATAGCACTCCTCTCTCTAAAGGTGATGTATCTGGCTCTAAGTTATATAAAGTATTGAATAGAATTGATAAAAAATTTTATATATTAGATTCTGGCTCGGAAATCGATCTGATTAGGGCTAGCCCCATTCATAGGTCGAAACGACCAATGGGCCACATTTTAGCCGCCAACGGCACCAAAATAAATGTTTATGATTATATTGATATAGATTTAGATATTGGGTTGAATAAAATATATAAACACAAATTGTATATAGCAGATGTAAAACTAAACATATTAGGTATCACTTTTTTGAAACATTTTGGGTTTGGTATAGATTTTAAGAACGATGTACTCATTGATCCAAATACCAATCATACCGTATTATTAAGGCCCGGTCATTCTATATCCTCTTTAAAAATAAACGCACTCTCCCATGATCTTTCGCATGAATCTCCCCCTAAAACTCTCACCTCTTTGCCTTTTAGCCCACTCTTTCCTCTTAATGATATTTTGTATAAGTATAAAACATTATTTTTAAACCCGTATTTAGATGAGAATGTTCATTTAAAAATAAAACAACGAAAAAAATGGGATGAAATATTTTCTAAGTATGGGGGACAAGAAATGGGGGATAAGAGAGAAGGAAGTGAACTGGAGACAGAATTGGGGGGAGGGAAAAAAGTGGGAGATATACCAGAAGGGATATTGAGGGAGTTGGCCTGTGCTTTCCCATACAAACCCACCATAAAAGGTTCGCCTATACGATTACCTGGACGTCGAATACCGCATAAACTGTATGAAGCAACAAAAAAGGAGTTGAATCAATTAGTCGCTGCAGGTGTGTTGAAAAGAACAAATGCCACGTGGTCAGCACCGTTTAGTGTTTTGGATAAAGGAGGGGGAAGAGTTAGATTGGTGACAGATTTTAGAGAACTTAACAAAAGAACAGAGGTGGATATATTCGGTCTCCCAAATATTTACGATGCTATCTTCGCACTCAAAGGTGCACGGTATTTCAGCAAGATAGATTTGATAAAGGGTTTCTATAACCTGCCATTGCATCCTGATTGCCAGAAGTACTTTGCAATCACGAGTAATTTGGGAACATTTTTATACACCTCTCTGCCCATGGGCTTTATAAACTCGCCTGCAGCATTTCAAAGAATGGTGAATATATTATTGTCTGACTTAAAAAATTGTCACGTATATATTGACGATATTTTACTGTTCACAAACACAGCTGAAGAGCATGAAAGACTCGTGGAGACTGTTTTAAAAAGATTAAATTACTTATCTATCAGTGTTAATGAAAAAAAGAGCAGATTTGGAGTTTCTGAAGTAGAATATTTAGGCTTCATAATAAGCGCTGAAGGTGTTAGAGCGAATCCAGAGAAAGTCGCTGAGATAGTAACTTATAAAAAACCGCATACTATTAGGGAGATGAGAGGATTAATTGGAAAACTTTCGTTTTACAGAATAATGCTACCTTGCCTAGCAGATTTAATGGGTCCATTAACAGACTATTTAAAAGGAAAATCTTACTCCAGAAAGAAAATATTTTGGAATGAAAAGTCGGAGAAGGCTTTTAGCGCTGTTCAAAACGCTATAAAAAACTCCTGCCTATTAGCCTACCCCGGTACTTCAACCCCCATAAAAATATTTATTCATGCCTCTTCAAACGCTTTATCCGGAGTTATTCTTGGAGATGACCAAGAAAGCCGACCCTATGCTTTCTTTTCCTCCACCCAGTCGGCTATTGAAAAAAGATATGATGAGATAAATAAACAACTGTTAATACTTACAAAAATGTTTAATAAGTTCGGATATTTATTGAGTGGAAGAAAGATCACTGTATTCACTCATATAAAAGAATTAATTACTTTATATAACAAAACCAATGATGTTTTAAACCAAAACGCCAAACAAGTCCGTCAACTTACTTTATTAAGCTCTTATAATGTTCTGTTTAAATTAATTACTCTAAAAGACAACCCGCTCAATGAATATATCATTAAAAATAACAAAAATTTCCAAATAGCGGACGAACAAACAAACAAAAAAGAGAGTGGAAAACCCCTCGTAAATATTTCATTCACAAGCCCTTTAAATCCTACAAATATTACTATAGGGGAAGGCCATAAAAATAGTTGTCGTGAAGTAGTAGAAAATAGTACGCATGCCGATCGGCCATTTAACCAACCGCAGATGTTACCCGAGACACGTGTCGCTTTAGAAAGGAATTTACTATCCAGGTATGAAAGAGAAAAGGAAAAGGATGATAAAAGAGAGAATAGAGAAATATTAGAAGAATTAACCGTGAATTTGATATCAGACTGCAATAAACGAAATAAGTTAGTTATAGATAGATTCCTAAAGAGTATTGACTACAAAAGTATAAGCGAAAAGCAAAAAGAAGATACATTTATAAAGTCATTAATCAATAACCGAGAAAAAAGTGGGTTGAAAATGGTCGAACAGCAATTCTGGTTTAATAAAGAAATTTTAAAGATTTTTGTGGACGTGTCACTGGGGTATTCTCGTGTCATTTTGCCCGAGACCTGCGTACCGGAAGTGGTAAGGACGTTGCACTTGCAAGGTCACCTCGGGATTAAGAGAACGGAAATTGCAGTGAAGTCGGAGTTTGTATTTGAGAAGATTCACTCGCGGGTTAAAGAGATCGTTAGAGCTTGTAATGAATGCCAAATAAACAAAAGCGCTCGCACTATTAGTCCTAATTATGGACAGTTCAAAGAGGTGACCTATAAGTTTGAAATGTTGCAAATTGACATATTAAAAATGAGCCCCTGCCGGGGTTATAAATACTTGTTTACGGCCATTGATAGGTATAGTTGTTATCTTTTTGCTATTCCTTTAAAGGAGATGAATGCTGAAAGCGTCATTAAAGTATTATTGTATGAGATTCTACCTTTCACTGGAGTGCCTGACAAAATTCTCAGTGACAATGGAGGGTGCTTTAAAGCTCATCTGTTTGAAGAGGTCTGTAAGATGATTGGGGCAGAACATATCTGCACCACAGTGGGAAGCCCACAAGTCAACGGAAAGCTTGAGAATAGGCATAGAGTCTTATTAGCCAGCCTTCGTTGCATGTTAAGCGAAAACGAGTTCAAACATCACGATTGGGTATCAGTCCTTCCGTTTGCGCTCTTTGCAATAAGAACAGCCCCTCTAACAGAAAATGGGATTACAGCTTCTCAGGTGCTTTTTGGCCAAAACGTGAATATACCTGGGAGATTAGTAGAGTCAGAGAGACCTGGAGAAGCTATGTGTTATGATAAATATTTAAACAAGTTAGCAGGGTTGTTTGCTCAGCCGTTGGCACCGAGAGCCACTTTGAAGAATCAATGTTCGTTCCTAAAAATTTGAAGGAAACAAAGCTAGTTCTTGTAAGAAACAAACAATATAATTTAGGCAAGCTAGAATCAAAGTACCAGGGGCCCTATAAGGTATTGCGCTTCTAATAATACAGTTTATATCTTGAAAAATGGTCAGCCTGTAGCAGAGAATTTGAGAAACATAAAGATCTATTACCATTTAGCGGAAGCCGATCAGAGTAGAAAATAACAGAAAAATAAATATAAAATAAATGGGAGAGAAAGAAATCATAGGTAGACAACCTCTTACTAATCTTTTCTTTTACAGGTAATTCGGTCAAAGGTTATGTAATTAGAAATTTTGCGAGTGCAAAGATTGAGTACCCAAAATATTGAATAATAATATTTAGTAGTTGTAATTTACCCTCCTCAAGTAGTTTTCCACCTATCTTCCTTCCTCTATCCTTGAGTTGATTGTAATAGAATTAAGGAAGGCATTCAGTGTGTCTAGCTATCAAACATATTGCAATTTCAAATGGAAGCTCTCTTCCATTTGCTGTTCCAATTTGTTTGAGCTGCACTCCAGGGACACCACTTTGATCTGTTAAACGTTCGTTTACCAGATGCATGTTGAGGAGAGAGGGAGCGGGGCATGTAAGTGCCATACTCCCCCACTTAAGTGGGGGAATGAAGCTCTCAAACTCTTTGAAATACAAGGGGAAAATTACTGGAGGCATACGAATGCCTAACAATGCCTATATTTTAGGGTTAAAGATTCAAACATGTAACGGCTTGGGGAGTGCTTGTGGAAGCCGCTTTGAGAAGCCCCAGCCGAAGGGATTATTATTTTAGACGCCGGACGAATCGGTTGTGTCAGGTAGCATAGGGCCAAAGAAAAGCCGGCAGTTTGCCGTGTCATTATTATTATATCAAATTAACTTTGTCTATTCCATAATTAAATATTTTCTGCCCATTGTGATTACAACATTTATTATATCATCTGTCATATTATTTCACGTGCACAATTAATAAACTTCAAAAGCAGAAAAACCTTTTCAACCATCATTCACCAAAGATTTACTATTTCCTACACTGGTCCATAATAACCTCAGATCATATATATATATATATGTTGAGTAGAAATAACATTAAATATATAGATATATTTAGGGGGCTAGACCCCTCAACCCCCTTGCAAATATATTATTATATATATATATATATAATTTGGATTTGTATACATGCACCATATAAGTGTTAACATGTATACATATTTGCAATAAGCCTCCTAATAAAACCGTTACTAAAAGCCTTTAAACTGTAAACTTAAAATGAAATAATTTCCACCAACTTTAAAATGAGAAGGAAATAATTTAATTAAAAGTTTATGACCTCCTGCTCCTCCTTCTGAGCCTTCTACGGTTTTTATTTACCTCTCGTTTTAACGAGGGAACCCTGTAACGACCTCTTGTTCTTAGGACTCTCGACTTCTCGTCCTTCAGATTCCTCTTCCTGGTTATTAGAGGACGTGCCTCTACACGAAAGGGGGTTCGAAGAGTCCACATTCCGTTTATGGGAATTTATGGAATACTTCACAAACTATGATAATAATAATAATAATAATAATAATAATAATAATAATAATAATAATAATAATAATAATAATAATAATACATAAATAGACACACACACACACACACACACACACACACACACACAATAACAATAACTATGATAATAATAATAATAATAATAATAATAATAATAATAATAATAATAATAATAATAATAATAATAATAATAATAATTACACTTTGGTGAATAATTGTTTTATTTAATTACAAGTAAAATAAAAATTAAAAAAATAAAAAATAAGAAAATATCACACTCTAATTTAATATATTTAATAAGAGACGTAATAAAAGGTGTAAAGTGGGCAAAAGATGTAAGGTGTCAATACCCACTACCCCAAATTTTCATTATATATACAGTACGTTCCTATATATATATATATATATATATATATATATATATATATATATATATATATTAAGTTATATATATATATATGCTATTATATATATATATATATATATATATATATATATATATATATATATATATATATATATATATATATATATATATATTATATATATATATATATATATATATATATATATAAGATATATTATTGGTTTATTATTATATTATTATATATATATATATATATTATATATACATATGCATATGTATATATATGTTGTTATAAATATTTGAATACATACAACTATAATAATTTTATATATATATATAAATATTTATATATATATATATTATATACATATATATATATTATATATATATATATATATATATATATATATATATATATAATCACCCCACTCACGGGTAGAGCCTCTTTTCAAGGAGGGGGCAGAATTATAAGATAAAAAGTAAGGGAAAACCCACCCTATCCCAAGCATAATACAAATCTCTGAGATGAGGGCAAATGAAGGGTTTAAATTTTTTATTGATTAAACACAGTGGACAAAGAGATGAAGGTAGAGAGTTCCACAGAAGAGAGGTAGCTGGAAAGTGAGCCACCGGCAACAAACAGTCAGGGGTTCCAATATTACACAGAATTCAGGGCACCCCTTGTGCTACGAGTGAGACGCAATGGTGGTGGAATGCGAGAGGTGAACTCCCTTGAGCGCCTGCCATTGTAGTATATCTATAATAAACAGATAGTGCACCAACGTCATGGCGCAGAGCTTGAGGGTCAAGTTAGTTTGAAAGTAGAGGACAGTCTGAGAATATATATATATAATATAGTATATATATATATAGATATATATATATATATATATATATATATATATATATATATATATATATATATATGTTGTTATTATATATATATATATATATATATATATATATATATATATATATAAACTTTTTGACCTCTAATTTAGAAATTCGTATCCCTTTTAATACTTCTCATGCTATACCCATACTTTATGTTACGTGCAAGTTGTCATATAATACAATGAATGTATTTAGGGAGAATAATTAAAACAATTATAAATATTATAACGAAACTTTGAACGAACGTCTCTTGAGTCGTTAAAGTAGAACATCGGGTCAATCAAAGTTCATGTCTTGGTCCACCTTCCTTTTATACTCAAGGCCCACAAACGTAAGAACGCGTACAAGAGCGAATATTTTTATTATCAAAAACGTAAAGATTAAAGGACACTTCCAATTATATGTCAATAATACTTTTACACACTTATGGGGTGGCGTTATATATATATATATATATATAGCAGTATATAGCATAGCATGAAAGAAAGAGTATATATATATATATATATGTGTGTCTATATATATATATATATATATATATATATATATATATATATATATATATATATATATATATCTATACATATCTAATTAAATTAAACTAATTTAGAAATTTTCGAAAATATTTCAAATAAGGTCAGATTGGAGATGGAGAGAATAGTAGTAGTAGTAGTAGTAGTAGTAGTAGTAGTAGTAGTAGTAGTAGCAGTAGTGACTGAGAATGACCATTTTAAATAATTATATCAGATTATTAGGATGTAGTTATTAATAATATAGCTTAAATATTATGATATTTCTTTCTTCTTTTCATTATTAATAATAATAATAATAATATTATTATTATTATTATTATTATTATTATTATTATTATTATTATTATTATTATTATTATTATTGTATTATTATTATTATTATTATTACTATTATTATTATTACATTATTATTATTATTATTACGTCAATGGCCGTCTGTCAAGAAACGCTCGTGTGATTTCTCTGCATCTTACTTGAAAAACAGCAAAGCTTCAAAATTTAGACGAAAAGAAGATTGAATTTTCAATTTCAAAAATTAAATCAAATTAAATTAAATCAAATCAAATTAAATCAAATCAAATTGAGTAAATGAAAAGTCAAAGAAAATTTCAATCAATTTCTCAACAATTTAATAGAATCACAAAAAAAATATTCCAAATTAACTCCTTAGATCCCTATTTTATAGAAGCTCATATTTGAATCCGTTTATATATATATATATATATATATATATATACAGGTAATGATTTTTTATAAAGAGATAAATATATATATATATGCTATGTCCCAAAAGTAAGTGTAGTACGCGGTATAAGGTTGGTTGTTATATATATATAGTATATGTGATATTATATGCGTGGTATATTATTATTATTGTTGTTATAGTATATATATTATATATATATACGTATTAGGTAATATACATATATTACATACATATATGTTGCTATATATATGTTATTATATTATATATTAGTTATTATTATTGTTATATTATTAATATTATTAATATACATATATAGTATTATTATATATATATATATGTTATTATTGCTATATATATATATATACATATATTATTACATATATGAAGAGTATATATATACATATGAGTTAAATTTATTTATATCAGAATTTGGAAAACAATATCAAAATATTTAAAAAGTTAACTTTATCTTTTGGAAATTATTTTATATTATTATTTCAATATTATTATCAAAATATATCTGATAACCTGAGAAGATCCGAAACCATATCCGTACGGATGAAGCAGTAGATGATCTGACCTGCATCCGAATTTGCGGATTGGGTTCAGATTCTCTGAAATCACATTAACGTATAGTGGCTCGATATATATATAGCATATGTTATTGTTATATATATATATATATATATATATATATATATATATATATATATATATATATATATATATATATATATATATATATATATATATATATATATATAATATATTTGCATTTATACCAAATTTTCTTCTTCTTTATTAAAGGAATTGTAAACTATAAAAGAGGAATAAATTCTGATATGAACACTGGACAGCTTTAGTTGGTTCGACCAAACTCTTACTGTATTCTTCCAAGAAGCCCTTTATAACGTTTTTCCTCCAATAATAAATTATTTAACAGATTATCAATTTTTATTTCTTCGATTTTTGTTGACGTTGATGTTTTTTTTTATAAATGAATTCTGCAAAGAAATTGCTATTGTCAGCTGTTCTTCAGGAGAAAAATAATTTTAAGCTTGACCATATTGATCGTACTTTAGATTATTCTCATTCATATGTTCCAACAAAGCAGAGTTACGATCCCCGCACCTCAGACTGTAACCAAGTTGATATGCACGTCTTTTGAAATCATCGGTTTCACAGAAATATTTTTCATCACAATTATTACAAGCTATACTGTAAATTCCTGAGTTATTAAATTTTGACTTAAATTTCTTCTTAAGAGTCTTAGGAGCGGAATGAATTAATGATACTGAATTTTTAAACTTTTCTTCAATTCTGACTGATATGCAGAGGAATAACCATTATTTCATTCTTTTATAAGTTTTTTTGAATGGGTTCACCCAAAGAGCATAATTTTTTCTTGCTCTATGAAAAGCTTTTGGTTTATAGCATATTCCGGGTAATACAATGATCTAAACATGCTTTTTTATTAATTTCAACTCTATTATCTGATAACATATACTTCTTGCTTCTAATGCTTCTGTTTGT
>JABUQX010133412.1:0-22558 GCA_015478945.1 Trachelipus rathkii | reverse complement strand
AAAGCTCATGATTTGATTTGAAAAACTTACATTTAAATTGTAATAGGGCAACGAAAGCGTTGTGTTTAAATTTTTAACAAAAACTTCTCCATAATACATAACTTACCGCCCTTAACTTCCAAATTATGAATATTAAGATATAGTTGATATCCAACAACGTACAGTTGTACCGGGACATCTGAAATTTGAAGAAATTGAAAAATATTCATGTTATTACAACTTAGCTTCTGCTTTCCTACAGTCTTTTCAACCTTATTGAAAACAAAAGTCTCTTTCTCTTCGAGTTGTGTGTCTTGTCGCCAAGTTAAGTCATTATATTTACCCTGAGTATAGTTTTTACATTATTATTATTATTATTATTATTATTATTATTATTATTATTATTATTATTATTATATTATTATATTATTATTATTATTATTATTATTATTATTATATTATTATTATTAGGTTATTATCATTATTATATTATTATTCATTTAATATTATTATCTATCAATTATAGGAAAGTTCTACGTCAGTTGTTTTAATATAAGTTTAACTTTTAGCTTCCAATTCACGAAATATTTTCTTCTAATTTCCATTTAATTTTTTTAATACTATTCTAGAAAATAATTTACAAAGAAAGTATGAGACATAATTATATTTATTAGTTCCTGACCGGTTTCCTTCGTAAACCAACCTCGGAAATCTTCTGAGTTTCGCTTCTATCAAATGAATGAATTATTTTACAAAAGAATAAGATTATAAATTATGAAATATTTTTTAAGTAGCATCTCATATTATATTTAATCTACTTAGGACATTACGTTAAACTTGATGCTAATGTTTAGTTTGTGATATCTTATGTAATAAGTTTTATCTATTTTTAGTTTTTGCGGCTTTGCATGAGGAGTGGTAAAAATTTTCAAAGTGCGCTATTATTTATTTATATGTAGTGTTGTGATTTAGTGAATGTATTATTTATTATTTTATTAATTATTATTATATATTATATTATTATATTATTATCTATATTATTATTATTATATTTGGTGAATTATTATTATTATTATTATTATTATTATTATTATTATTAATATTATTATTATTATTATTATTATTATTATTATTATTATTATTATTATTATTATTATTATTATTATTATTATTATTTATTATTGATTATTATTATTACTTATTATTATTTATTATTATTATTATTATTATAATAATTACTTATTGTTGTTGTTGTTTTGTTGAGTGAGGTGTTGTATTAATTAAAGTTATTATTATTATTATTATTATTATTATTATTATATTGAGTATTATTCATGAATTGAATTTATTATATTATTATTAGTATTATTGATTATTATTTATTATTATTATAATTATGATATTCATTATTATTATATTATTATTATTATTATTATTCATTATTAAATTATTATATTGATTATTATATATAGTATTATTATTATAATTAAATATTATTATTATTATTATCTATTATATTATTATTATTAAATTATTATTTATATTATTATTATTTATTATTATTATTATTATTATTATTATTATTATATATTATTATATTATTATATATTATCATTATATTATTATATATAGTATTATTATTATAATATTATTAATAGTATTATTATTATATATTATTATTATTATTATTATATTAGTATTGATTATATTATTATTATATTATTATTAAATTTATTATTATATATTATTTTATTATTATTAATTATTTTTTTAAATTAATATTATATTATTATATATTATATTCGTATTATTATTATTATTATTATATTATTATTATTAATTATATTATTATTATTTTATTAGTTATTATTATTATTATTATTTATTATAGATATTTATGAAACCTTTTTTGCAGTGCTTTTTAAGTTAAAATTTAATTAACAGTCTTTATTAAATATGAAAGGACGTAGATAGTATATATATATATAGTATATATACCCAGAATAAATATATAATATATATAATATATAGAAGTAGTATATTATATATGAATATATAGTAATATTATAAATAATATATATATTATATATACTATATATATTAACTTCGTATGGCGGAGCGGGCTAGCACCCGCCCCTTTACTTTTTTGTGTTTAAGTAACTCGCGATGGACCAGCATCGGAAACGTTTTGCGCATAGCAACTCAGGAGAAGCTCTTTGAGAACGAGTTTTGAGGCCCAAATGGAAGAAGATGCAAGTTCCATTGAAAGGGTTGAAAACTCGCTAACCTGCAGTATAATAACTCAAAAGACTAGCATCGAAAAACCATTGCGCATGGTGTGAGAAAGATGTGTTTCTAGAGTGCTCACAGATCAAGAGTTTTCGCAGCCTGTAAGGAAAGAAGATGCTTGGGCAACTGACAGGGCGAAAGTACCTACCTGGGGAGATGCAGTGTAGAATGGTAGAATAGTATAGATAATAGTAAATAATATATATATATATAGGTATACTATATATATAACTATATATATATATAGATATATATAATAATATAATAATACTAATATATAATACTATAGATATATATATATAATTATATATATATATATATATATATATATATATATAAAATATATATATATATATATATATATATATATAGTAATAAGTATATAGTATATTATACTATAATATATATTATAATATATATATATATATAGTATATTATATTATAGTAATGTATATAATATATAATGTATAATAATAGAGAGAGAAAGAGAGAGAGGAGAGAGAGAGAAGAGAGAGAGAGAGAGGTGCGTGTGTGCTTTAGAACTTTGTGAAGCGTGAAAGGCACTGTTCGTTCCAAATTTATGTGATTTGGAATAATTTCTTTCGATTTTAAATCCAAAGTACTCGGAAACAAATATATTTTACATTTTCAAAGACCTCCCATGAACACGAAATAATTACCTAATTATCTGCTCATGTCATCTAGAAAATATTTAAGTAATATAAAACCTTTTTTTTAATGTTATTTATCTCGGCAGTTAAGATATGTGAATGATAATTTCTTAATGCTTTCAAAAATTGATCCAAAAAATTGATAAAAAAAAATTGAACTAAAAAATTGATCAAAAAAAATGATCAAAAAAATTGATCCAGAATTGATCCATCTTAAAATAAGTCGAAAAACTTGAAAATCTCCGCAAGTAAGAAATTGTATGGGGATATTATATAAATTTATATACATGGATTCTAAAATTTATATGGATATCATAGGATCCGACCACCAAAATTTAATAATAACAATAATAATAATAATAATAATAATAATAATAATAATAATAATAATAATAATAATAATAATAATAATAATAATAATAATAATAATAATAATAATAATAATAATAATAATAATAATAATAATATAATGAATTTAATAATTAATTTAATTTTATAATATAATTTTAAATTCTACTAAATAATTTTTCGGGTTCGTATAATACATATGAATGTTTTGTTGGCAACTAAAAACGAAAACTTAAAAAAAAAAAAAACTATCCCATTTTATTTTTATTGCTTCTTTTTAAATATTTAACATACATTAAATCCCTCGCCCCCCACATCCCTTCAGAAGGAATAAAAATAATGTTCATAATATATTTCAATAACTTTTAAACCTCAGATCCATTTGAAGGTGTATTTATAGTTCTGAGGACATCCTTAATGTATATGTGAGTAAAACATACGGAAAGTTATTCCATGGGAAAACTACAATAGAAAACATTCCATACTCATTTACAGGTCCTAATGGGAGCTTTTATCTTTCACAATAGTCCACATTATAACTCAAGTCCCTTATACATAATTGTACATTAATCCCATCTATTCTTAAATGAGTTATGAGCATTCATTACAATACATCTAACTCAATTCGTCTTGTATATAAGCTTCGTCCAAGTGACAGACGGAGAACTTCTTCACTCTTTTACAAAAAAAAAGAAAAAAAGAATAAAGAAGATTCACAAATTTTTGCCGACTGCAAAGTAAAATCCGTTTACCTGGTTCAAAGACCTTCTTCATACGCAAAAAAAAAGAAGAAGAAAAAATAATAATAGTGTTCGCTTTTCAAAGAATATAGTTTTCTTCTTCTTCTTCTTCTTCTTCTTCTTCTTCTTCTTCTTCTTCTTCTTCTTCTTCTTCTTCTTCTTCTAATAATAATAATAATAATAATAATAATAATAATAATAATAATAATAATAATAATAATAATAATAATAATAATAATAATAATAATAATAATAATGTCTTGCTATTTCATATTATTTAAAATCAAATTCCATGAAGATCTCATGCAGACAATACTTTAAAAAAATCAAACTTCCCTTTTACATATATATATATATATATATATATATATATATATATATATATATATATATATATATATATATATATATATATATATATACTATCACTAATATATATATATATATATGTGTGTGTGTGTGTGTGTGTGTGTGTGTGTGTGTGTGTGTGTGTGTGGATCACAAAATATATGCTAGTCTATCTAAGAATAGTTTCTTACCTCTAAATGTATGCTTGAAATATGTGATTGCAGAGTGTAGGGGAATTTCTGGGAGTCTCTGTTTTTCCCGCCCCTGATCTACTGCGACTCTCCCCCTTGCAAGTTGTAAACCCCCACCTCTGCAACTGTATATCCTTGCGACTAACCCTATAGGTATTCTTTGATTATTTGAAATCTTTTTTTTTTTTTTTTTTAGTTTTTTTATTTTCATTTTTTTTTATAAATTTTCATCTAAAAATATATATGGAATTCAGTGTGGGTTTAACCCAAAGGTTTGAACCTTTGCCGTGCACAAGAGGGGAACCCGCAACTTCTCTTCTGGAAATGATAACATTACCATATTCAAATTATATAAATAGGTCTTCGAACCCCCACAAACGATTCCTTGAAAAGTATGTCGCTCTAACCGGTTCGCCTTTCCTGGAATGATAAAAATACAGTGTTATTAAATTACGAGAAATTTTTCCATTCTATCATAGAAGTTGTACATAAAATGTACACATGCAAGCAATTAAATGTAGAGAAGATGTACACAAATAATGTGCAAGATAATATTGATGATATAATTTGTAAGAGGATTAATTAATGAAGATAAAACTATCAATGCAACAAGTGTATATCAGATTATATATATATATATATATATATATATATATATATATATATATATATATATATATATATATATATATATATATATATATATATATATATATATATATATATATATATATATATATATATATATATATATATATATATATATATAAAATAAATATATATATAGTGTTTTTTATACATATATATTTACATATCTTTTATATATATATATATATATATATATATATATATATATATATATATATTTAGATATATATATTATATATATATATATATATATATATATATATAAAAGAGTAAATATATAGTGCACGTTTTTCAAATTCTTGAGAACTATTCCAAAAACTGCTAATAAATTAAGAATAAAAATAAGAATTTTTGGTAGCTAAAAAAAAGCCCAAAAGGAGAATATCTAGCGGAAGAAATACTTCGGAGGTTGATGGCGCTTGGAACAATTAATGATTTTCTGAATGGACAAAGATATGATGGTGCAGCTGCAATGAATGCAAGTTTTAAAGATGTTCAATCAGTATAAAAGCGAAAATATCCAGCAGCATCGTATATGTTCATTGCTGTTCACATTCCTTAATTCTAGCCTTGGGACGTGTGCTCGAAATACAAATACAAATACATTGTATGTGCATTGCTGTTCACATTCCTTAATTCTAGCCTTGGGACATGTACTACAAATACAAATACAAATACAAATGCAAACACAAATACAAATATAAATACAAATACAAATACATTGTATATTCATTGCTGTTCACATTCCTTAATTCTAGCCTTAGGACATGTACTCGAAGTACAACACATTATATACAGAATTGTCGCAAAAAATATCTGGGACCTGTTTTAGGTCACAAATGAGGAGACATATTGTAATAGAAAAAATAAAATGAAATCCAGATACAAAATGGACAAAACTAACACGAAAATTTGAAATCAGGTAACTGGAAAAATCACGATTGATTTATTGTTGAGACTTTAGAAGAGCATGAGATGAATTAAGATATTGATTCGTCCTTAGAAGCCTCATATCTTTTGAAATGTGTAATCACTAACGAATTTGTTGTGTTTAGTTATATTACGAACTTTATTCCCTTTCATTTTTTCTTTATGTACTACTTGGAGTCACCATCAGTAGAGAGCCCAATGTGATACTAGTTTTGAAAAAATTTTCGAGCAAACATCGATGGAAAATTTTAAAGCATTTTTGAAGATGCAACAAAATTGAATTCTGTTAATGAATAAATGAGAATGGCGCGTATCAGAGTCAACATAAAATCAAAAGACAAAGCTATATTTTAAAATCACTTGCAATTCCTTCTCTTGATGATTTTTCAAAACAGTTAGAGAGCAAGTTTGTGAACCACAGATCCATACGTACTAATCTTAGTATATTAATTCCATCGATATATGTTGAATATTTTTACGAATTTTTTAAATGAATTTGATTTATTTTGTCTCATTGACAACTTAGAAACTCTTAACGCTAAATTTTTTGTGAAAAAATAAATAAAAAAAAACAAGAACCTAAAGAAGCAAGAAGCAAGAAGTATAAATTTTGTTATCTAAAATCACATCTTTAATATTTTGGAATTGCTCTATGAACGCTGGATTATTTTATTTCTTTCTATTCAAGTATATATATATATATATATATATATATATATATATATATATATATATATATATATATATATATATATATATATATATATATATATATATATATATATATATATATATATATATATATATATATATATATATATATATATATATATATATATATATATCAGGGGCGGCTCGTGGCCTGGTTGCAGGTTTGCGCAACCACCATTTTATACAACTAGCAGCTAGGGTGCAACTATTTATTATTTTTTATTCTTTAATTTTTTTAATAGGATTAAATATTAAAGAAATTAAATTGCATCTTATTATAATAACATCCCAATGATTTATTATTTAATGAAAAAAAAAGCCGTCATTGAATAGCTGTTATTCAAATGTCAAACCAATATGATTGTTGCAGACACTTTACAACACATGTCAATTAAATTTTGAACGAGAAGAATGTGTGTGAAAATATACCGCGTCAACGTTTTATACCTACAACAGGTGGTTGTATATGAAGAACAACCGCTTGTTTTTCTTAAAATTGGATCCTCCCCTTAATAACTGAAATTCAAATTTGCACGTACGAAGCAATTATAAAATTAGCGCTCAACATGTCTAAATTCATCGTCCCAGCAAAACGATACATTGTGCATAGGTTGCAATTCAGTTTGCTTCTAAGCGTTAAAGTGCGTAGGCTTAGTATAGTTTTGTCAGAACTCTTGCCTTTATAATTAAATGAATAATCGTAAAAAAAAATATTATAATAATAATAGCATTTAAAATAATTTTATTAATTTTTTTTTATTAAACAGTGGTTATAGGCCTATATTATTATAATTTATCGTGCAAAATGAACTTTGATTTTGAATATGATTATGATTTTGAACAACTGATGGTGGATTTGAAACTCTTATTTGATTGTTGTATATAAAATTAGTAATATTTCCAAATGGAATAATAGAACCATCTCGATCTTAACTTAAAAGCAGGCTTATTTTGAAAAATAATTTTTAAAACCTTTTTTTTTTTTGCAATTAATCGTTAGTAATATATATATATATATATATATATATATATATATATATATATATATATATATATATATATATATATATATATATATATATATATATATATATATATATATCTGAATACATATATATATATATACTATATATATATATATATATATATATATATATATATATTATATATATATATATATATATATATATATATATATATACTATATGCTATCTACTCGCCATATATATATATATATATATATATATATATATATATATATATATATATATATATATACTTATATATATATATATATATATATTATATACTTTATCTATATCTTTATATATATATATATATATATATATATATATATATATATATATATATATATATATATATATAACTATATATATATATATATATATATATATATATATATATATATATATATATATATGCTATATATATATATATATATAAGTTTGCTTGAAGTGTCAAATTCTTAAATGAAAAAAATCCCGTTTTACCATTTTGAACATTTTTATTTTTCGCTACCAATTTTTTTTACGAGTTGTGAAGCTCAAAAACTTTAAAAAGGTTTTAATTCGTCATTTTTTTATTTTGATTTTATTCTCTTCATTGCCGTTACTTTTTCTCTTTATTATATATATATATATATATATATATATATATATATATATATATATATATATATATATATATATATATATATATATATATATATATATATATATATATATATATATTCTATACTTATATATATATATATATATATATATATATATCGGAAGAGAGAGAGAGAGAGAGAGAGAGAGAGAGAGAGAGAGAGAGATTAACCTAATATATATAGGCCCTTTATTATACCAGAGAGCAATAAAAAAATTAGAATCGGATGGTAGGTAATGCTATCTGAGAATTATTTCATTTGAGGCATTTTCTACGAATTTTCTCAATTTTCCCAAATAAAAAAGATATGTAATAAAGTTTAATCTATAGCATGGTAATGTCTATAGTTATATTTATATTATATTCATATACAACTTACTCTCGGCGCGAGTAAGTTGTTACACGGCACCGCTCGCGCTCAGCGCGCATTTGGAGCGAGCGCTTCAGCGAGCGGTCTGCCATGCATACACGCCAGCCTGCAATGCATTTAGTCTATGGTATTGTTTTAGTTTTTATTTAACTCAATAAATATCTAATGAAAAAATAATTTAACTACAAGATAAAATAATTTTGAAAATTGAAAAATATCTCATTTAAGACCAAATAAGAAGTGCACAAAATCGAGGTTATGGAACCAAAAATTTAATTTAAAATAAATAAAAAGTGCCGGGCCTATTACGTAGGTCCCACGAGTTCTAAAGAACGGCGAGCCGATTTTCTTTTTAAATAAAAGAAATTGATGTTCAGTTACTTCATACTTATATAGGTAAGTAACAAAAATTTAAAAATATAAATATTTATAATATATATATATATATATATATATATATATATATATATATATATATATATATATATATATATATATATATATATATATATATATATATATATATATATATATATATATATATATATATATATATATATATATATATATATATATATATATATATAAAAAAAAAAGTCTGTTATAGCCGTCATATGTATCTTAAAAACTATTAATGCTACAGTAAAACGGAATACATTGCTGGAATCCTGGTCCAAAGTTTGCCCTGAAAATGTAAAAAAAAAAAAAAAAAAAAAAATAAAAATAAAAAAAAATTATATCTCCAAAAACTACAATAGCTACAGCGAAAAGGAATACATTTTTGGAATCCTGGTAAAATTTCACATAAGAAAATGTAAAAAAAAAATAATAAAAAAAAAAATTATTGTTAATAATTATAGTAATATGATTAGAAGGCCTATTTAGAGACCTTTTATTGGTTTCTCGTTAAAATAAATAGACTTTCTATTAAATTTTGTTTTTTTACGGCACACTAGGGCTCGGGGGACATAGGGGGGGACGTTTTCCATACCCCGTAGGGGAGGGGCGGAGGAACCCCCGCGACACCCAAATACCAAAGAGCGGGGGTTCCGGAGACCCTCCCAGAGAAGGAATGAATCCTACCCATGGTTCCCCAGAGACAGAGAACCCCGACTCCTGCCAACGGGGCGGTATACCCTTGGGGTATTCTTTAGTAAAAAAAAAAACAAAATTTAATAGAAAGTCTATTTATTTAACAGAGAACCCAATAAAGTGCTGGCGCTCTGTCACCCACCTGGTGTCTTTGGCTGAGCCATTTCTTATGTGGCTACCAGATTCAAGCTGACCTGTGATTTTTGGGTATATTTTTACATTTCAGGGCAAACTTTGGACCAGGATTCCAGCAATGTATTTCTGTAGCATTAATAGTTTTTAAGATTCATATGACATTATAACAGGCGCTGACCATATCTTTGCTAATATAACTATATATATATAATAACATATACACGCTATATATATATATATACTGCTGCTATATATATATATATATATATAATATAATATGCTTATAAATAGATATATATATATATAAATATAACTTCAGGGCTATACATTTACATAGGCAATGTTATATATATATATATATATATATATATATATATATATATATATATATATATATATATATATATATATATAGTGGTGTATTTAGGGGGGGGGGGGGATGGCCCCCCGAAATTTTATAGACACTAAAATTTTTAAATATCATATCCGTTAATAATATAAAATGCAGAAGTTAAATTAATTTTATATAATTCGTCGCTGTCAGGAACAAATCTCGTAAGTTCATTAGTTAAAACTAAACTTGAAACCATCAGAGAAAATGCAACATTAGAATTTCAGCTGATTTTTGAAGAATGTGTAAGCGCATCTGAATCTGAACTGGGTATTGAAATTGCTGTACCACACCCAACATTCCTACTTCCGACCCACAGACTTATTATCGCACATCCATTTTTATACCATTTTTGGATGATTTAATATCAGCATTAGGAGAGAAGTTTTTAAATTTTCCTTGCAATTTGACATACCGAACGGGTGTAATGTGCCATATGAGAAGATAAAAGATTGTGTAATATTTTACAAGGAAGATCTCGAAAGCCCAAATGAAGATTTAGTAAAAGCAGAATGGTATTTATGGAAATTTCAGAAGTAAGCATACAGCTAGATTGCCAAACACTGTGAATGGATAGTTTCTTTGTTCATGATCACAATTTCAAATATTTGCATCTTGTTGCAAATACTGGCAATTTTATCCGTGTTTAATGCTTCAGAAGAAAGAAGCTTTTCAACATTAAGACTTCTGAAAACCTACTTGAGAAATACTATTGGAGATGAAAGACTTATTGGACTTGCCCTCCTCTACATACATCGAAATATTGAAATAAAAATTGAAGATGTTATCTCGGACTTCGCTCACTCTCATGTCAGGCGATTAAATTTAACAATTTAGGTAGGATGATTTTAGTAATTCATATAAATTCTTCCCATTTTTTATATGAATTTAATATTTTGTCCTTCCACTTTATATATATATATATATATATATATATATATATATATATATATATATATATATATGTATATATATATATATACTATACTTTAATAAATACTATATATATATATATATATATATATATATATATATATATAGAACGATTTTTGTTTGGCCCCCCCCGAAAAAAATTTCTGGATACGCCACTGTATATATATATATATATATATATATATATATATATATATATATATATATATATATATATATATATATATATATATATATATATATATATATATATATATATATATATATATATATATAGTGTGTGTGTGAAGTATCAGATGTTAACCAGTTAAATAAAAAGTACCCTGATATATATATATATATATATATATATATATATATATATATATATATATATATATATATATATATATATATATATATATATAATGATCAACTAACAATATATTTATAATATATATACATATATATAAATAATATATATATGTATATAACTATATATATATATATATATATAATATATATATATATATATATATATATATATAACTAATAATAACTTATATATATATATACACATATATATACATATATAATAATAATAACCATAATATATATATATATATATAATAATATGCTATATATAATATATATATATATATATGCTGCTCTTTGCTTATATATATATATATATATATTAACATATATATATACTGTATGTAATAATATATACACTTACTTTATACCTTATAAATATATATATATGTAATATATAATATATATATATATATGTATATATAATATACAATATATATATACTATATATATGTATATATATATATATATATAATAATAATATATATATATATATATATATATATGTATATATATATATACCGTATATATAATAATATATACAATAATAATAATATATATATATATATATATATATGTAATATATATATATATATAATATATATAACTATATAACTATTTTTATATATATATAAATAATATATATATATATATATATATATATATAATAATAATAATATAATAACATGAAGTATAACTCTTTATATATATATATATATATATAATAATAATATATATATATATATATATATATATATATATATATGCTATATATATACCTACCCTAACTCTCAAACTTTATTTTAAAAAGAAAACCTTTAATTTTTGTTACTTACCAATATGAGCATAATAATAATAATAATAATAAAAAAAAGGGTCTTTTCTGCATAGACATTTTGTTTATTTAAAAAGAAAATTGACTCTCCCTTCTTTGGAATGAGGGAACTTTGCAATTGAAATCGCAAATGTTCATAATAAACTCCTATTCAACTGAGAGCATTGCCAATGCTGAAAGCCTGTCTTGCCCCATTGTATTTCTCACATATTTTTTTCAATATAATTAATGTTTCTGAGTAAAAACTCACTAATTAAAATATTTTAAATCCTCTTATTTTAAAGCACTGTTCAAATTTTACAAGCTATAATTAATTGAACTGTAATATTAAAATTAATTAATTATTACAAATAATTAGCGTTATTACTAGTTGTCACTCCAGTCACAAACTGAGTTATAACTTACAGAAATGGGAAAAAAAAAAAAAATACAAAACTTGTTTCAAAATGTTTCGCGTCGTATAAAATATAATGTTTGTATTTTCTTTGTAAACAAATTCGTAGGAATAAAAGCGCTCGCGCACGATTTGTACATATACAGTTTACTAGTTAGTAATGTGTTGATCATTCGTTGCAAATTTTTTGCAAACCATTTTATTCTTTTTGATTAACTAATCAAAATTGTATGTTTTTTAGTATTAAGATGTCCTTCATTAGACTTAGAGTGTTATTATAATAAGATAAAACTTAATTTATAAAATATTTAATCTTATTAAAAAATTGTATAGAATAAAACATAATAAATAACAACGGGTCACAAAAATACCCTGAATATTATAAAAATATATATATATATAATAATATGTATATATAATAATAATATATAATAATAATAATAATAATAATGTTTTGATATATATAATATTTATATGTATATCTATAATACCAATATATATATATAATATATATATATAATAATATATATATATATATATAATATATAGGATAATTAATATTAAAAAATATTTAATAATAATTTTATAATTTATTTTTAATAATTTACATAATATAATATAATATAATATATACATATAATAATAATAATAATAAATAATAATATATATGTATATATATGCAACATGTATATATATGTATATATAATAATAATAATATGTATATGTATATATATAAAAAAAAAAAAATTAATAGCATGCTTATCATAATTTAAAATAATTTATTGAATGTGTGTATATTATATATTTAGGATATAATAATAAGAAAATTTAATAATCAAAATATATGCATATATATATGCTGCAATATCAATATATAATATATATAATATTTATATATAAACATGTTATATATATATATATATATATTTTAAATTTTTAAATATTTAAAATATTCATGTAATCCATATATTTTCAACAAAAATGTCTAAAATGCATTTTTCTAAATATTATTATTTTTATTATTATTATTATTATTATTATTATTATTATTATTATTATTATTATTATTATTATTATTGTTATTATTATTATTATTATTATCATTATTATTATTATTATTATTATTATTATTATTATTATTATTATTATTATTGTTATTATTATTATTATTATTATTATTATTATTATTATTATTATTATTATTATTATTATTAATATATTATTATTATTATTATTATTATTATTATTATTATTATTATTATTATTATTAATATTATTATTATTATTATTATTATTATTATTATTATTATTATTATTATTATTATTATTATTATTATTATTATTATTATTAGATATAAAATTTAAAAATAAAACAAAACTAAAAAACTAAAACAAAATGTTAAAATAAAAAGACTAATAAATCTAAACAATTTTGTATCCTCTGCAGCAAGCAATTTTAAAGGCAGATAACGATTGAATAGTTTGAATACGTTTTATAATTTGAAAAGGAATACAAAAGATATCTTTTGTAGCTTCACCAATAATAAAAACGGAGAGCGTTGTTATGGCAACATCAACTTGAGTTTTCAGGTACCGATTTACTGAAATTATATTTGTTAAATTTAACAAAGTGGAGGTGTATTGTACTATTTTGGATTTCACTTTAAGAATTTCTTCTTTAATTAAAGAATATAATCGAATAATGTAGTTATTATATTGATGGGTGAGATAGAGAACGAATGACATGAAGGACCGAAAAGTAAGAGTGAGACATGTCTAAGTAAGATGATAAGTTATGAAATGAGAAGAATGACTAGGAGAAAGTCTGGACATTAAAGAAAGAAAGAAGACAAGATGTAAATTATGAACGGAGAGATTCTAGTAGACAGAAGAAGAAGAAGAAGAAGCAAGAAGAGAAGAAGAAGAAGGTAAGATAGCAAGAAGCTTGTCGTCTCTCTTTATATGTGAGGTTCGACGTGACGTATCAATTGTAGTCGTCTCCCATTAATTAAGAGACTTACATTTCCTGACTGTTAGGTGTATTATCTCGTGATATGCAATTGGTTGATTGAACGATTTAAAGTCATAGCTAAGCCACTTGAACGTCTTTGTGTAGATGATTTCCTCATGCATCACTGAACTCGATCGATTATAGTTAGAGGCACTAATGACGCAGTAGGGCACACAGTGTAATTAACTCTTTTTAGATCTAGTTACACATAGGAACCAATAGAAGATTTATAAGTAGATTATAAGTAGATTTTTAATTTGATTTAGAAATATCCCAGGAAAGGAAAAAAAAGTGATAATAACATTTTCAGAAATAATATAATAGATATAATATATATAAGAAAAGTTGATCGGTATAAAAATTATGTAGAATAACTCATATAATCATAATAAAATTAATACATATATATATATAAACCTATCATACACCCATAAATGAAATTACATCTGATCTAATAATAAAGAAGAAATGTAATAATCAAATGTCATTTCCCTCACATACATCAATTGCTATTTCTAATTCAATCGATTGCTTTTAATCTTGAGAAGACGCATGGTAATGGTCCTTTTTAGACTGTCCATTCGACCATTAAAAAAATTAATAATTGAGAAGGCCGGCATTAAGGGTCAACCCACTAGATAGAAAGTGTTAGCCTCGGTCAACCATAAAATTGAAATTATAAAACTAGGAATAATTTTTAATAATAAATTAATGCAATTAATTGAAGTAGAACTGTAAATATAGAAGGCCATATGGGCGTCCTACATACACTGTTCAAAGATCAACCAACAATAATTAATAAATTAAGAATAAAATTAAAGGTCCATGAGGTCCGCTCTAGAAGTGTGCTCCACTCATTTTCCATAATAATTACATAATATAATAAAATTCAGAGGATCGCATGTACCAATCTTTGTGAACTTTCCAGTCAACCACATAATAATTAATAATTAAGAATAATTTATTCTTAATGTCATAATTATGGGCTTGATGGACAGTTCTAGATAGGCCATGCAGCTCTGAATATTATCTTATTTATTAATTTTGTTTGGTTGACTGGGAAAAGTCTAATTAGCGCAAATAGCTTATTGTTCGATCTTTAGTTCTTTTATATTACGTTAAATAATAATAAGATAAAATATTTTCTTAATTCTAAATTTTATGGGTGACGGGATATTCAGAGGACAATGGTCAGTAGGATATTGTATGTCGTAGTATTAGCGAGCCTCTCAATATATAATTAGTCTTATTGGTTTACTGGGGAAGTCTAAAAAGACCATGCGGCTTTCATAAGTATATTCTGTATTTTATTTGATAGTATTGGATTGGGACAATTATTATAGGGTGAGATAAGATGATGTGCTTCTAATTATTATTTTAATCTATTAATTATATTGTTGATAAGAGCATAGGTCTAATAGCCCATCTGCTTCTTAAGTATATTTTTATTTAAGTTTATATTGAGTTGACTGGACATTCTAGAGGCCAATGCGGCTTCTTTAATTATTAAGTTTTTTGGTTGACTGGAAAGTCTAAAAAGGACCATGCTGCTCTAAGTTATGTATTTCGATGTTAGTATGAGGTTGACTGAGGGATTCTAGAGTGTCAGTCGCTTTGAATTATTATTTTTTTAAATATTAATATTTGGATTGACTGGGACAGTCTAGATAGCCCCAGCCGGCTTCTAAGCATTCATTCTTACTGATTAATTAATTATGTGTTGACTGGACATTCTGAGTAGTTGGTCAATGCAGGGCTTCGTTAATTTATTTTATGGAGTTTGACTGGGACAATCTGAATCATTAGATCAATGCGCTTCTTAAGTATTTCTAAGTTATATTATGGGTAACTGGGAACATCTCTAGAGGAGTTCATATGCAGCTTCTTATATTATTATTATTATGGAGGTTGACGGGACAGTCTAGATAGGCCAGTGCGGCTTACTGAATTGAATGTATTCTTATTTTTAAGTTATATGAGAGATTTGCTCGGTTTTTGTGTGTAGGGCGATTCATGTTTCTTTTTAATTATTATTCTAAGATATTAATTAATTGATTGTTGGTCTGACAGTATGGGTCAAGTAGATTATGTCCCATGCGGACTTGTTTAATTATAATTCATATTTAATGTGCACTTAATTATATTAAAGAGATATTCTTAATTGTTAATATTATATGGTTGAATAGACACTCTAGATGGATTTGCAGATCGTCTTCACTTATAGTCTATTTATATTAAAGTTACGTTATATAAAGTAAATATGTTCAATGTACTGGTGTATAGTATTTAAAAAGTATTAGTAAGAATATAGTGTATCAGATGTATTAGTAAAGAAAGTTGTAAGTTAAAACTCATACTATGGAGTAGATAATCACATATGATTAACGCATAAAAACAGATTAGTTATAAGTAATGATAGTAATATAAATATAATATCGCGTGAGTTCTAAAATATCTAAAAAAAATCAAAAATCAATAAAATGATTTTTTTTCAAAAAAATCAAACAGTAAAAGTACATAAGTCTACCCCAACCCTGAACCAATTTTTTTTATGTCTCTAGATAGCGAATAGTCCACGATAGATCATTATACTCCAAAACTTCCGTTTACTCAATTTTACGATCAAGCGCCAATACTGAAAACACATTCTCTATTTGTCTATATTTTTAGCTTACTAATTTTTTGAGTCAGTTAGTGTTCATTTCATCATCAAGGTAGAATTAATATCTTAACAGAATAATAATATAATATCAGGATTGCATTTGACTGTTGATGCCTTTACCTTACAAGTTGAGATGAATTATTTGGTTATTTGTAGAATATCTCCAACTACGTATTATATCCTATTTCTCATTCTAAATTAGTGATTCAGCTATAAGCCTCAAGTAATTGAATACTTATTTTTTATACTGCTGATGAAAAGCTTTGTGATCAATAGTTATAATTTGTGGAATTTAATAAAATTTTTAAATATTTAACCCTCATACAAGTAACGAATCCACCTAAAATAATCGCGGCTGTTCAAAACATGACAATAAAGTGACAATTTTTATCCTGGGTATAAATATAAGTTCAATATTTCCTATCTGTTTCAACCAACTATTTAAACGTTTAAAGATACATTTTCTACATATCGCAACACATGTATGAACCTCTTTAGGCTACACTAAGATTGTATGATATTTCAATGAGACAGATTCACGTAGATCCAACTCCTACTGACCAAATATATTGTTTCAGCATATTATATTCGGCATCCACATTGCCTGGAATAAATGTCTATTATGATGCTTTGACGATAAGAAAGATGTTCTTTAATATTTCATTTCAATTTCAATTCTCATTTATCTTAAAAATTTAAGTTTATTTTGTTTTTAAGGCTATCTAATGTTGCATGCATAATCAAGCAGCTATGGTTTGTTATACTTCGAAATTATATTTTTCGGTTCTCTAGGTATTTAATCAACTATGTTTTACTTTATTAATCACACAAAAGCGACTAGAGCTCACAAATATCCTATTCTCCATAGACAAAAGGATTATATTTATATTAATAAAATTTTATAAAAAACAGGTAGGCTTTACAGGCCGCATTCTCGCTTCAGCGAGGCCATATAAGCTAAGGTCTCTTGACCATGGCCGTAATGAAAGGGCTGCCGTGAGGATAAGAGGTATCAGTCCTTTCCTCTCCTCTTATATTTACTCTTAGCGAAAGGTAGTATGATTAATAGGAAAAATTGGGGGAGTAGGGTAGTAGTAGAAAAAAAAACAACATTTTATTTCTATTATTATATTTGAATTAGTACCGAAAATAATTGATTGATCTATGCTGTATATCGATAATTTTTTCTGATAATAATAGAGCTTTAATTAATTTAATCTTCGGTTGTTAAAATCTACGCTATCTCGAGGTGCATTATTCTAAGTTATCCTCTCTTTCGCTCCCCAATACTTTTGCGTGAAGGATTGTACAGAGTGAGGTTTTCCGTAAGTGTGTCAGGGTATAAGATCGGAATATTAGCTTTAAAACCACAAAGAATGTCGTACGCAAAATCTTATTGATCAAATGAAACGTTCCACAATAAGGAATGCCAGCTCTCTCTTCCATGTTCAGGATTACCAATTAACAAGTAAGAATAAATCAGTTCGCAGCACAAAACTAACATCCTTATTCCTACCCTTGTAATGCTTATAAGGAGACAGCTGACCCAGTCTTCGACATCACTATATTTGCGTAATCTCAATAGAGACTGTAGGATTCATACCTCCTGTGGTATGGATGTGGTCGACAAGGCTAGTTCCTCTCTCTAGAATTAAAAACTTAGTGACTTACATTCCTCGGCATCTCCTATTGCGTAATATCTCACAACTCTCTTCATATTGCCTTTGGCCTCTATTAGTTACTGTACATTTTCTTCCTCCTGCAATAACCTCCTTCTCTATTAATATATTTCTATCAAGCGTTTATCGTAACGGATCTGCTCAAGAGCCTGTGTACCTCTTTTCGAACATCTATATCTGGTCACCACAATAATATTATTCCGACTTAACAACCGACTATACTATATATTTCCTCTCCATCTCATATGACCTAGAGCATCTTCAGCATTAAAAAAGACAGGGTTACATTTTTTCCTAGTTTTTAATCCTTGTATCTAACTCACAGAATCACTTACATAATAATGATACATTGTTTTTTATTTTTCTACTTCATATTTTTTCTTCACACTAGCACGCCTCATAATTACTTCTTCACATTCTGAACAACATTAGAACTTAATCGTATACTTACTTATTCCAGTACTCATAGTCTCCACTACTATTACAATAACACTAATACGGTAACAACATAACCGTAATGACTCAAGCCTAAACGCACTCCAGACTTAGTCCTTTTTACATTCACCAATCGATTTATATATGCACCTAGCTATACACCTTCCTGCCATCACACTTCCTTACTACACACTCTCACCTTCACATTCTTACTAATCACATATATACTACAATACCCCCTAAATATTAAACCATGAATATACTACTTGATTCCAGTACTATTACACCATGTTAATAACTCAATCACTGTAGACTGTCCTCACTCACAACAACTTACTCTTATATACGTTATTTACTTTCTATAAATCCCTCCTTTTACACACGTGTGATCCATAATTACTCTCTTATATACTCGAATATCTCTCAAACTCTTTATCTCAATTCTAATACAACAGAACTCAAGTCATATCCGCATTATCAATATATAGAATATATATATATTAATATATATAAATATATATATATTATAATAATATATATTTAATATATTAATATATATAAATATTAATATATATTAATATAATATTTATATTAATATTTTATATATATATTATATTTAATATATATAAATTATTATATATATATATAATATATATATTTAATATTATAATAGTTATATATTAATTATATATATATATATAAACGATAGATAGTATTATTATAATATATATATATAGATAAAATATATTATATATTATAATATATATAATATATATATATAATATATTTATATATATATATAATTTAATATTATATTCATTTAATATATATATTTATATTATATAATATATATATATATATATATAATATATAATATAATATATATATATATTATTAATAATTATATAATATATATATATATATATATATATAGTATTTATATTAAGCTCAATATAACCCTACCTCTCTCACCCTATCATAAATAATATATATATATACTATAATATATATATATATATATAATATAATATACTATTCTATACTATATTATACTTATCCCAAGAAAAGCTAGTATAGTAAATAATAGTAATAACTACAGAGTTCGCAAAAGACAAAGACCCAGTCCCTTACCCCGCTCCCTCTATAATACCTCATATATTAAATATCACTCTCACTCACTCGCAGTCAGAAAATTCTAACCTATAGCTTTCAAGGGGACAGCTCGTATAGGTACCCCTACTTATAGGAATAGATTTCTGATCAAATATGTAAGGTATTCGCCTTGTCACAGGGCCTACAATCCATACCCCCCACAAATCCCCCCGATACATTCACTACCTTGTATAATATAATACCTTTCTCTCAATTCTCTACCAAACTCACATGTCTCTCCTGCAAACATTCTGCTCTTGATATTAATATATTATATATATTTAAATAGTATATTAATATATATAATATATATATATATATAAATATATATTATATATTATTTATATATATTAATATATATATTATATTAATATATAATATTATTTTATATATTAAATTAATTATGATTATATATTATTATATATATATATAGTAATATAATATATTATACTATATTATATAATATATAATTATATATATATATATATATATATATAATTATATATATATAAGTGTGGTGTTGAATAAAGAGTGTAAAAAATGAGGTAATTATGAACAATTATTTTAGAGATAATGTTTGTGTGAGTAGATAAATAGTAGAAACTAGATAGAGAATAAATTAATAAAAGTATGTTGAGATGTTTGTCATGTGGAAAGATGAATGATTATAGGCGCGATAATATTATTGGTAATTAATAGTAGATGTATATCAAGTGGCGTAGTGTAGTTATGGTAGTGAGTAGATACGAACGGCTGGAGCCTAGAAGAATAAAGTATATAATTGAAGTCAATAGAACGAATGTATGGAAGAGAGAAATGTGAGTTTTGGCAAGAGCAGGAATAAAGGTGTCCATAAAGTGAGATATATAAAAATGATCTAGTTTTGTATGGGGGTATATCATGGTGTGTCCTAACCTGGTGACCATATTATAAGGGTGAATATAATAATTGAACCCTTACTAATGATACGTATATTTACTAACATAGTGGGTCTCCGTCGATCAATATTGGTCTCATGAATCTCTTAGGGTGGATTTTCTGTCTGTGACGAGTTCGTCACTATTAAGTTACAGAGGGGCGGTTAAGGCTGGCTTCTATTCTCAACATTTTAGTCATATTCTCTACGCTATGTTACTTTTATCTCACGAGATCACTTGAGTATAGCGCACCTTTACTCACGCATCTTAGAGTAGTAAAAATAATAATAGATATAAGTAAATATAGAATAAAAGAAAGAATAAATTATATTTATTATGAATATATATTATTATACTATATATATTATATATATATATTCCTAATGATTTTATAATATATATATATATATTATTATATATTATATATATTATATGTAGTATATGATTAATATATAATATTAATATATATATAAAATATATATATAAATATCATAATTGATTTTAAAAAGTATAAAAACATAAAATGAAGTAATATATATATATATATATTTATATATGAACTATATATATCTTATTATTAAGTAATATAATATAATATTAATATAAATATATATATATTAATATATTATATATATATATATTAATTAATTAATGATATATATAATATATATT
>JABUQX010133411.1:15000-25054 GCA_015478945.1 Trachelipus rathkii | reverse complement strand
CAAAAAAGAAGAGAAAAAATAAATATATAATACTATATTTAATACATAAATGTGATAAGTAAATATAAATAAAATAAATACTGTAATACATATATATAAATAATATAAATAAACAGAATTCGTATAAAGCTAACTTCTCGGAAGATAACAAACATATGAATTAATTTTAATTTTTCGAGAGAGCGGACTCAATCCATCAAATTCACAAAACAGCACGTGGAACGCACTTATTATTTACACAAAATTTTACTTTTGGTGGACACGAAGGATAAGACCATCAATCGTTACTGAACACGTCTTTCAGAAAAGAAAATTACCATCCTTTTGGCAATAAAAAATATATTTAAATCCTTTTATAGAGTTGTATGATTTTTAATATATATATAAAATCGTTTTATAAAAAGTCTTATCAAATATTGCAAATTAATATATATATGATATATAAATTTTATATAATAATATATATAATATAATAATATATATTATATATATAATGAGATTCAGTAGTAATGAAGCCATCTTGGCCGACTCCGTTGGCTCCCACCTGATTAGGCGAGGTTTTAAGATATCTTATCCGCCACTAAATATCAAGAATCACTTTCCCACTCGTGTTGACGTAACCCTCATCGTGTGCGAATGTTTTAGTCACGCACTTCTCCGTTAAGTGGGTGCTAGATGTCCCCAAGCGAAGGTTTTGGCTTGCCGAGCATCCATATTAAATTGAAATAGTACATGGGCGTTAGTAGGTGCAAGATTCATTTAGGGGCAGAGGTTGAGTAACATAAGTATAGTATATATATATATGGAGATCACTATATTAATTATATATTATATTAGTTATATATATTATATATATATATATATATATATATAATAATAGGAAAAAATATTACATCAAACGGAGCTTTGTTCGTATGTAGATATACCTGAAGCGCGTGACGTTATAGTCCAACGTCAGACTCTTCATGGGTCACGTTTGACTGTGACGTCAGAAGTTGCGTAATTTACGCTTGTCGTCAGAAATACTATAGTATATCATATGAATTTATATATAGTAAAATATATAGTGTTTATTATTATAATTATATATATATATATATTTATAGTAATAATATGTAATATATATATAATATATATAGTTATTATATATAATATATAGTAAATGCAAATGTCCCAAATGATTTTGAGAATTTATAGAGTACGAAGAGATTGTTGCGAAAAATGTCCCAAAGTACTTCATTTTGTGTGGATTTTATTGTTGTTTTGGGGATATATCACTAACGAAAATACCCACGGTAACCCGCCCCGATTGACAGAGAGTCGGCTCTCGGCCTCTTAGGTGGACTACGGGGGAAACTAATCCCCCCCTCCGGGATGGTCTCCGGAACCCCCGCTCTTTGGTCTGTGGGTGTCGCGGGGGTCCTCCGACCATCCCCTTCCGGGATGAAACTCCCCCCCTCCGTCCCCCGATCTGGCTCATCATCGATCTAGCCACCCTAAAATAAAGGGTATACAACCATTGTAGGGGCTCGGTTGACTCAACTCGCCGCTTAACAGTATCCCTAAAACACTTTGAACTGATACCTCACATGTGCCGAAAGAAATTAGCCATATATTATGTTATCTATATATTTTATATATATAATATATTATATATATTATAATTATATATATATATATAAATAATATATATAAATATATATATTATAATAATATATATATACAGTTATATTATTATATATATTACCTCAACAAGTTTGAAATTTTGACGCTTCAAAAAAATTTTCCAAAACGTGGATCTCTTGTATACTTTTTATGGAAGAAATGTAAATTCTAAATAGACGACTAGATGTTCTCTTTTCCTAGCATAGCATAGGAATTAGTGACTTAACCTAAAAAATAGCAAGCCAGGAATTTTTTTCAGTAGCAGAAAAATACGATTTGCATCCTTTACAATAAAAGTTATATTTGTCCTTGTTTAGTTAACTCACATCGAATATATCCACAGTTTATACATGTTTTTGTTCTACGATTACTTCTTATATTGCAGAAAAGCCATTAAAGTATTTCCGTCACCAATCTAATTTCATTTATAGACAAAATTGACATTATAAGTCATTTATACACGCACTTTTATAGACATGTTAACATAAAGACGATACCTTCAAACTAAATCTAATATTATTTAGCATAGTTTATTTATTAAACTGCCATGTTGCTAGTTTCATATATATATTCCCATATATTGCCAGATTTTCAAACACAATGCGACATACCATTTATATATATATAAAATATATAGTATATAATGATTTATATATATATACTATAAATAAATATATATTATATATATATAATAATATATTATGTTATATATATTATATTAGATATATTATTATTCATATATTTATTATATATATATAATATCAATTATATATATATATATTATTATATATTATATATATTATCCCACATATACTTAACATAACCAGTGTGAACGTCAAAAATACGTCAGTTTCGCAATACTCCACGTCACAGTATATGACGTCACGCATTCAATTTCAGCTATACGTACTACGAACGAGCTCCGTTTTTAAATATATAATAAATGCATATATATATACTATATTTATATATATATATTATAATATTATTTATGGATTTATTATTTGTATTATATTAATAATATATATATAATATATATATATATATAGGCCAGCATCCCGGAAAGCCCCATGCATGTAACTTTATAAAAACGTATAACAGCTACAGGAAATAAATAACATTTGTGATTTAAGCAAGCAATCAATCGATGAAACTTAAAAAAAAAGTTTATTTTTATTCTATTATTATTTATAACACCTTAAAGTATTAGTATAATCTTAGGTCTGGAAAGCGTACGTTCTCATCAACTTTCCATTCCTGCAGTAATACGAGAGGAAGAGTTGAATTTTGTTTGACCTTTTATTATTTTGATCCTTTTTAGGGGTCGAGCCGTACGGAGATAAAATAGTTAAATACCCCCGGTAGGCCGAGAAACCCACACTCTGTCCATCTTTGATTTACCCTTGGGTATTCCTTAGTTAAAAAGAAAAAAATGTACATTTGTCAAATTTGGGACACTACCTCGCACTCTCTTTCTTTAATGTCATAAGACATTTGAATTGCTACAGAGAGTCCAAGTGGACACATTTTAACAATTTTTAAAATTCTAATAAAGCGTTATTTTATTTTGAATTTTTTAATTTTTTAACCTGAAAATGTCTCGTGATTATTAAAATGATATTATTTTGTTGTAGCGTATAGTTTTTTATGTTACATGCATGTTCCTTTCCGGGATGCTGACCATATTATATATATATATATATATAAGTATATATATATATAATATATATTAATATATATATATATATAATTATATATATATATATATATAAGTAGTGAGATATCAGATTCGCCCCACCTTTTCTGCGTATATATATATATATATATATATATATATATATATATCGGTTATATATATTATATATATCATTTATATATTATATATATATAGTATTATATATATATATTATATATATATATATATATAATCTTACCCGGTTAGGTTATCATCGTACCTTCCTAAAATTTGGCCGCCCGCTCAGATGGGGACTTAACCCCTCGTCGTGGACGGATAGTTACTGTCGTGCACACCACGGAGGGGTGCTGGCCCCCTAAAAATAGAAAATGGTTCATATAGGCGAATAATTTGAAGTATGGTCATATAGACGGAGAATGAGTAAGTAGATTCGGATCTGGAGTTGGCACTCAGCTGCACCGGTGCTGGCTCGAGTGCGGTGCTGGGGATATCTAATATTTGTTAATAATTACAATTAATTTGTTATCCTTATATATTTATCGATCCAGTAGTATCTCGAATATGAGGGTTTATAATTTCGAAGAAGGGTGTCTGTGGACCCCCCCAAAGGGGGGGTCTCCGGCCCAAAATGACTAATGTATTTAAAAAAGGTAGGGAATTATAGAGAGTACATAGAAGGAGAAAGGATCCTGAGTCAGAGGAGTTGGAGTTGGCAATGGCACCGTTTAGTCCCATATTGGCATCAAAATATATGTATTGTTCAAGGTCATAGAACTCGAAATATGAGTGTTTGGTGTGTTGGAGATCCACTTGCGAGGAGGCTTCCCGTCTGCCTGCTCCCCGGCGCGAAACCAGCGCGCTTCTAGCCCGCAGCCGCGATCCGCCGCAAAACGTTTGTTGACCACCAACTGTGATGAGATTTGAGCTACTCTCTTTTCTTTTAATTAAAATTTATATTTTTTTAGCTTTTACGAGTAAACTTTTTTGTTTTTAGCAAAAAAAAAATTATGTTTATACATGTTTTAGTACCCGCTAAATAGTAAATCAGTAACAGTTAAAACCACCCTTTCCAGCACCCCTCCTGGGCCGATCATGATCTATTGATCTATTGATCTATTGATTCATGGAACATTTCGATTTTTACCAAAATTTTTGGTTTTATTTTTTGTGGGGTTTTGTTTTTTTTTACCCAAGTAAATCAAAAAAGCAGTAAATCAGTATTCGTAATCAAAACCACCTCCACCCCACCACTCCTCCCACCCATCCAATCTATTGATCTATTGATTTAATCCCATTTTAGTATAAATATAACTTTTTATTTTATGTTTAAAAATATTTTTTTTTACCAAAAGTTATGTTTACATACCATCAAATGGAGAAAACAGTAAATCAAATCCCCCTTCCCCGCACCCCTGTCCAACCATGATCAATTGATCTATTGAATTATATCTATTGATTCAAGTCATATTTTTTACCCCAAATTTTATTATTTTTAGTTTTACATACCTTAAAGCAGTAATCAGTAAATCAAACCACCCTCACCAGCACCCTCCTGTCCATCGGATCATAATTTTTATTGCATCTATCGAGTCAAGTCGCTTTTCCTTTTCTAAAACCTTTATTTTAGAGAATAAAAAGGAATATTTTTTATCCAAAATTTTTCTTTGCTTCAGCTAACCAAAAAAATATGAATCAGTAAATCATAAATTCAAACCATCCTCCCCATCCATTCTCCACCATACCCATGATCTATTTGATCTATTTATCTATTGATTTCAATGTCTCTTTGATCTTTAGTATAATATAGTCTTTGGATAAAAGCGGGTGAAAAGAAAACCAAGTTTAAAAAAAAAAAAAATAAACATTTATAAAAAAATTAAAATAACATATCCTTGAACATGTTAAATTTTTAACATCAAATATATTTACAAGTTATTAAAAGAAATATTATTTTAAAAAACATATGATGAAGTATAAATACAGTATTACACCGCATAAATTAGGAACCTGATAGGTTTGTTGTACAGAGAAAAACATAAGATTTTAACAATATCTGAAACTTATAATATTTTAAACAAATTTATATAATGATTACTAAACATAAAACTAAATGCAGAGAGTCAAGGAGGGAAATATACAACATTATTTTTTATTCTTATACCCGGTTATCCAGTGCCCCATTGTTCGAGACATCCCAAGGAGAAGTGTAGGAGACAAGTCCAGAATTGGTTTCCCAATTTCACCAGAGCCGAGTTCATTACATGCAAAGATTACACCTATAAATCTTTTCATTTTAATATGAATGAGGGGATTCTCTCATTCACTTTAATATGAGTGAGATTCTCATTCATTCTCAACTTTCATGGAATGTTGAAGTAAACCATTAAGAGATTTTTTTTTTTTTTAAACATGGCATTACCTACTAGAGGATAGAAAATTATATTAATTATCTGGATAATCTACATAGTCGTGTAGACCAATATATTATTATTATTATTATTATTATTATTATTATTATTATTATTATTATTATTATTATTATTATTATTATTATTATTATTATTATTATTATTATTATTATTATTATTATTTTATTATATTATTATTATTATTATTATATTATATTATTATTTTGTTATATTATTATTTATTATTATTAATATTATTCATAATTATTATTTATTATTATTATATTATTTCATTATTATTATTATTATATATTATTATTATTATTATTATTAACGTATGATTTTGTTGCTTTTTCAAGGCTCCTAAATTTTCTTTAGTATTATCCTGGAGAAAATAAAACTATTGATTTAATAACAGTACCAAGCTTACGGCAGCATTACAGTATATAGCCGGAGTAAAAAATTATTTCAACTATTAAGGAAAGAACCCCACAAAAATCCCGATAACAGCATAAAGAGGGCTTCTCCATCATAACATGACAAAAGAAAGATTTATTAGAAATGGGGTGGACATTGTCTCTTAAGGAAACATAACCCAGTGATAAACGATTAAGTATGAATTGTAATTTTTTTAACTTTTTATAAACAAAAAGGTCAACGTAGGTTAACTTTTCTAACTTGTTAAGAATTATTAATTTTTGTTTATTTTATTGTTATTAGTTTTTAAACATTATTTAATATTATCAAATGTTAAAAATAAAAAATAAAACTATTCCTTGAAAAGTCCGAAGAGTACGGACGAAAGCTTGTACTAATATAATCATAGTTTTAATGATATATGAGATAAACAAAGAAAATTTCTTCTGTAGGAAGAAATACATAAGGAGGCTTGAAAAGTCAACAAAATCATACGTTAAATAAAGCTGATATTGAGTTTTTATGTATTATTATTATTATTATTATTATTTTATTATTATTTATAATATATAAAATATTATGAAAATAATTATTATATTATTAATATTATTATTATTGATATATTTATTTATTATTATTATTATTATTATTATTATTATTATTGTTATATTATTATTATTATCTATTATTCTTTGCAATCTTTGTTGAATGATTTGTGGATATAATTGTTATGAATAATGTTTCATTGTCCGATTCGCGTTCCTCGTCTTAACCAAAGTATATATATTATATACTATTATATATAGATTATTATAATATATATATATATATATATATATATATATAATATATATATATTATATATATATATATATATATATATATATATATATATTATAATATATATATATTATATATATATATGTCATTAGACCAAAACAAAATCTGCCCTTAAAAAGAAAATAACAATGTTTATTATTTGCTATTCCTAATATTTTTGACGACGTTAACGTTAACGATTAACGTAACTTCCGTTACATTGTTTTACCGATTTAAACGCTTTAATGATAAACTCCGTTAATTTCTTTCTATATAATATATATTATATATATATATATATATATATATATATATATATATATTATATATATTATTACTGATATATATATATATATATATATACAAAGGTGGGCACCGTTAATGAGAAAGTTAACGCCGTTAACCCTTAAGGTTAAATGGGGCTCTAAAGGAATTAAACCAAGAAATGGTAAGCACTATGATACCCAACCTGAAGAGGTACTGGTTGAGAGAGAAGAATACAACCGAAGAGGATACAATAAAAGGTTCAAATTATTACCAGGATTGGTACAATGGAACAAGGATGATGGAAATATACTAATAAAGAAGTTGATACCAGGCCAGTTGAAACTGGGAAGAGGCGAAAAAATAGGAATAGCTCATTTGGTGGTAGATGAGGAAAACCTGAGAAGATACCAAAGTAACGATTGTATAGTAAATACAACATTACCGGAGAAAAGGAAACAAGGAACCATTGAGGAAGAATGGACAAAGGAAAAACTACAGAAGGAAATTAACTTCATGGAAGAATTAACTAAGGAACAACGGGAAAACATTACGGATGTTTTATATAAATGGAAAGAAGCATTCAGTAAGGGAGATCCGGACATCAGTAGGACATCCATAACCCCATACAAGATACGACTACATGATTATACCATTATTTATCAAAGGGTGAGGAGGTTTGATCAAAAAACTAATGAAGAGATTGAAAACTAAGTGAAGGAATTATGCTAGAAAGACATTGTGGAACTTTGTGCAGCAGAGTGGAGTTCTTCGGTAGTACCAGTTAGGAAAAATAATGGGACGCTTCGATTGTATATTGACTATCGCAGCTTAAATCAAGTGACAGAGGCAGATAGGTTTTCGATGGCAAGCATAAACGAAACCATCTTTGGATATCATGGCGTACAATACTATACCAGTTTGGATCTAGTAAAAGGTTATTATCAAATGCAGCTAGAAGACGAGAGCAAGGATTTTACGGCATTTTCAACGGTTAGCGGCCAATACCGATTTAAAAGGCTAAGTTTTGGGTTGAAGAATGGACCTGCAGCTTTCCAGAGGGAGATGCAGCGAATATTAACAGGTTTATGTCGATGATGTCTTGTTAATATCAAAAGAATTCAAGGAACATTTAATGTTGATTGAGCAAGTCTTACAGCGGTTCTGCGAAACAAACGTCAAAGTCAAAGTCAGCAAGTGCAGCTGGGTCCAGAAGGAGGTCAAATTTCTAGGACACATCATCAGCAGGACAGGGATTAGGAAACTCCCTGAATTTATGGATCAGGTTGACAAATTGGAGAGACCAACCAATGTGGGAGAGCTAAGACGATACTTAGGAATGATTAATTTTCACCGAAAATTTATTAATAATTGTTCAGGAGTAGCAGCACCTCTCAGCGCTTTAACCGGAGGCAAAAGGAAAGATAAAATCGAATGGACGGACGAAAGGATTAAGGCTTTTGAAAGACTGAAGGAACTGATGAAAGAATCGGTTGAACTAGCATTTCCGGATTTCTCAAAAGGTAGCAAAAAATTGGAGCTCTATGTGTATGCAAGTGGATTTGGCATGGGTGCAGGCTTGTGTCAAGAACAAGAAGGCGGCAGAAGGGTAATTGCTTACAACTCACACTCATTTAATGCATGTGAACGAAAAACATCAACAATAGAGAGGGAATTATTGGCCATACGATTGGAATTAAAAGCTTTCGCCCTTTTCTACTAGGTCAGGATTTTATCCTATACACGGATCATCGGCCATTGGTATACTTAAACCCAATAAAGCTGGTGGACAGCAAATTGGCTCGAGTTTTGGATGACTTAAGTAAATATAGTTTTCCAATCCATTATTACCCAGGAAAGGACAACGTTTTCGCAGACACATGGTCGCGCTGTCAAAGGAAACCAGATGAAGAGGTTGATATTACTGATCCAGAGGCATTACCAAAAGGATTAAAGGTTATAAGCTTAGTACCAGGTGGTGCAGATTCATTATTCTTGAGCATGAAAGAAATATTTGATAATAAATATTTAAAAATAAAACAAAGGAATCACCAGGAATTAAGGGAATTTTTATTAAATGTCTTTATAAACGAACGAAAATTGTATGGATTAGATAGGAGACCCAAATCTCTAGAGGTATTAAAAACAATTAGGACTTCAGGGAAAGAACCGGTACTAGTGGCTAGCGACGAGTTTAACATCAGGATTTGGTTACATCATGGGACATGTTTGCTCAGTCGCCTACATTGGACCCAAAGCTAGGAAGTGTAACAATCTACAGGATGTACATATACAGGTACTAGGAGGGTCACATTTTAACCCATTGGCTGACGACGGTACTTTTGACTCAAAGGGAGAGGACACAATAATCGATGAACAAGCGGTATTATCAGAAGAAGAAGATGAGGACCACTCGGATAGTGAAGAAAGTGAGGCATCAGGAAATAACTTATTACAACATCCATTTGAAGAGGAATTAAGAATAAACCTAATGATGAAGGAAAGAGGGCATCAGTCTAGGCTGAGTTGCAACCACAAGTTAAAATGAGTGGCATGGCAGAAAGTCTCTATCGGGGAGGTACTTAAATGTGCTTTCCTGGATACTGGCGCCGTCATCAGTTTGATTCAGGAGACAGTTGCCAATGATTTGGACCAATTTGGACATACCTAAAGGAAATGGAAAGTGAATATTACTCTCAACGGGGTAACTACAAGGATTGTGGAATGCACAACTGCAGTGGCAGTAAGGATAAACACTAGGTATTCGAGAAGTAATACTACCATT
>JABUQX010133411.1:0-10000 GCA_015478945.1 Trachelipus rathkii | reverse complement strand
GCCATCGGAAAAGAAAAGCAGTAGGAGAGTTACAGACAAAAGTCGAAAGAAAGCCCAGCCTTACTGTCCATTAATAGTTGAAGCTCGTCACAAACAGAAATCACCCCTAAAGCTTCGATGCGGACGCGACGGGACCTATATTGGTAAATGTGCAATGTAAGGGTTCATCCTTGGCCCAGGTGGGGGCCACAACCATGCCCCATACAAAACCCCGCCAACCATCTTCTATCATGACACCTTTATTCTCGCCTCTGCCAAACTCACATTTTCTTCACTTCAGACATTCGTTCACCGAATCAATCCACTTTTTTCTTCGGTCTTCAGCCGGTCGGCTCCCAACACACTCTCCACTTTACATCCGCTTTAACCAACCGACTATCATTCCATCCTTTCCACGTGACCAACCATCTTCAACATACTTTCATTTATTCTCTCAATTCTACCCCTTTCTTCACACCACACAAACTCTCTAATACGTTTCATTCCTATTTTATTATCTTCTTTTCACACCTAGCATTGCCCCTAAGATTGTCCATCTGAACACATTGAACTTTTAGATCTATATTTCTTATTCAGACCATAGTCTCACTACCCCATACATAACACAGGTAACAACTACCCTCATGTAAGACTATACCGCACTCCAAGACTTAGTCCTTTACATTCACCAACGATTTAATTGCACCATCAACCTTCCTGCCATTTCACAAACTTTCCTACTACACTCTGCATCATCCGGTTCCCTTCTCATCCAACACAACCTAAATATTTAACTCAGACACTTGCTCAGCTGCTCACCATCTAAACATAACTTCACACTGAGGACTGTCTCACTTACACAACCATAACTTACTCTTATCTCGTTTTACTTTCAAAACCCCTCCTTTTACATACCTGCCAGAATCTCTCTACCAATCCTCTCAAAACTCTCTTCAGATTCGCACACAGAACCAAATCATCCGCATATTATAGTGTAGGGCACCCTCCACTCATCGTCCATTCTCCATCATTTAACACTATTTCCTGCCATCCCCACCTCGATCTCTTTCATAAACCTCATCCATTATACAAATTGAATAACAAGGAGAACACAACACAACCCTGTCTCACTCCAACATTATTAACCCTAAACCAATCACCATTGACACCATTTTTCTTACACATGCCATTCACTATCGTCATACATACTTTTGATTCCATTAGAGCTACCACCAACACCATATTCACTAATACCTCCATAAGCTTCCCTATTAACTCTATCTACGCCTGTTGTTAATCCATAAACCTAATATAATTCTATTCTTCTTCTGCCCTCCATTTTTTCTCAATCATTCTGTTTCAATGTAAAGATTTTGATTCACACATCCTCCACCTCTAAACGCACCTTGTTCTTCACCAATCAGGTCCCTTCAGTCACTCGAACGCACTCTTTCGACCAAAACCAGCATATACCTTCCCTTACAACACTCAATAAAAACTTTTCCCCCTATAATTTCTCAGTTCCCCTTTCTCCCTTACCCTTATACAAGGGTATACATTACCGCTCTCCTTCAATCCTTGGAACTATACCCTCCATAAACGCTTTAATTACACAACTTCAAAATCCAATCAAATCACCATCCTCGCCTCCGCTCTTGTCAAATTTTTCACTATAATTTTCATCTTACTTTGCAGATTTACCATTTTCAACTTTCCACCCTACCCATTACCTCCTCCTACTAAGTACCTCATTACCGAAATACCTATTCCTACTTGCACCATCAAAACCACACACATTCACTAACACCTCATCCTTACTGTTAATATGTTATGCAGATTTTCGGAAGTGTTCTTTCCACACTCCCCTCACATCCATTTCATCAGCTACAAAAGCACCATCCCTATTCATTATTCTAAGCAGATTCCCCTTATTCTCATTCTTAACCTTTCGCGCTTCCTTCCAGAAGAGCTTCCTATTCCCTTGTATGTCCTCATTCATCCTCCTTCCAAACTGTTCATTTACCTCTTGTTTTCTCCTACGTATGCACCTTTTAGTATTTCTTTTTTCCTCCTTATATAATTCCAAGCATCTTTCTTTTGAAACTTCATCATTTGCTTTTACTACATTCAACCACGCTTCTTTTTTACCTTTAACCGCTTTCATCACCTCTTCATTCCACCATTCGCTGTTAACATTCTTACTTCCTACTTTAGCACATCCACACACTTCCTTTGCACTACTAACAATTGCTTCCTTCATTTGCCCCCAGATTTGTTCAGCTTTCGAGATCTTCCTTGTAAAATGTTACATCTTTTATCTTCTCAATTGGCACATAACACCTATTCGGTATGACAAATTGCAAGGAAGATATAATTTCTTTATGATTTAAAAACCTCTCTCCTAATGCTGATATTAAGTCATCCAAAAATGGTATAAAAATGGATGTGCGATAATAAGTCTGTGGGTCGGAAGTAAGAATGTTGGATCTGTATTTTTTTAATTTGCTAATTCTTGGTACAGCAATTTCAATACCCAGCTCAGATTCAGATGCGTTTACACATTCTTCAATAATCTACTGAAATTCTAATATTGCATTTTCTCTGATGGCTTCAAGTTTACTTTTAACTAGATTCACTTCATTATATGCACTCACAACCAAATCAATAACGTGTGTCTGCCATCGTTTTGAAAGACTGTATGTTAAACTGTCATTGTTTAAAACAAAAAGAGAAACCAGAAAAGAAACACTATAAACATTGTTTAGAATTAAGGTAGCTTTTTTTTGGCTGATCTCCAATTTCACTTTTTTTTCTAAAGCTGCTTTTATCGAGCTTAGCATCTCTTTTAAAAAATAATAAAATCGATTCGTGCCGTTGGCATCAGCGAGTTTCGTAAACTTTTTTAATCTCTTTTTTTGCTACTCTTAGGAATAAGTTCTATTTTTTTCTTCTTCAAGAATTTTTGTCCTCTTAGCACTTTAGAAAAAAAATGTAAAACATTCTGATATTTTTCAATTGCACTTCGAATATTTTGAACTTTAGAAGCGTCTGTGAGGCATAACTTTAAGTATTGCAAAATGCAGTGAGTATAAATAGCTTTGTGACATTTTTCCTTTATTAATCTCTGAACATCCCTGAACTCACAACTCATTGCTGCTGCACGGTCATACCCCTGTCCTCTTAGATTATTCATATCCAAACAAGTTTCAGTTACTTTTTTTTAATTAATCTTTGCAAAAGACTTTCCCGTCAAATCAATTACTGAGACGAAACACAAAAAAACTTTGTTGACGATAAGAGTATCAATATTTCACCACGGCACACACACACAAGGAAAATTGTTCCTTCTGGGACACACGGTGATTGTCTCATCGGCCTAAGACAGATTAAATATTTACTTTTATTGTTGTTTTCCACAATTTTTACGTTGGCTGAGATGTGCAAATGACTGAATTATTGCATTTTGGAATGTGGAACTGGTATACATGGTATTTCTTGCACTAGTTTTTAAAATGTCTGAAAGAACTGGTCTCCAGCATTAGCGAGATATCTTAAAAGACTCTGAAATTGCCATCGTTTCCCACAGGCCAAGAGAGTTTGATTCGACCTGAGTAATTGATGTCCATGTAACGACTATATTTTGCTTACCCACGATCGAGTTGTTTTAACAATTGGAATTAGCCGGCTTTCCACTGTCTTCGGCCCTCCTTTTTCTTCTGACTGTTCAATCTGTTTGTTGATGCTCTCGATTTTCTTGAACGTGCTTTTCTACAGCAAATCTCTTTCTACCGATTCTTTGTGATATTTAGTGTCTCGTGTTTTTTGAGAGATTCAATGGCTTTCTTTAATTTTGAATACGGTCTCATGACAAAAAAACCAACACCTGGTATTTTTTTTACCTTCCTTTTGTTTCCAAAAACAATACCATTTAAATTTGAGCAATAAACCCAACGTTTTTAGTCAGAGTAAGCTAACCACTTAATATTATCAAGCCACTTTCATTGACAATCTTTCCGACCTTTGCCTTCCTGAGCAGGAAAATATATATTTTGAATCTGATTTACAGAGATATTTTAAAATATTTCTACTTTTTCCTTATTGCTAAATACGTTACCAATGAAATTTTCAATATCGTTGGGTATGAGGCAATCCTTTCTGTATTCCTTGATTGCGCCTTACTTATATATAGATGCTTGTGAAGGAAAATCATCACGTCTATTTGAGATTTTCAGCTGCTATCGCAGATACAGAAGTTCCAGGAGAAAACTGATTCTTCGAGTCCGATAACCTCACTCTTTTCAATAACAGGATCTTTATTAAACATTTAGTACAGACATCTTTTCTATCTCAAAAAGACATATATTATCTGTTCTTCTTTTTCTAAAATTATCTCCATCGGTTATTTTTTTTACCACCTCCACGGATTTTCCTATTTTTAACCCAAAGTGCAAAACTATAACTACTATTCACTAGAACGCTTGTATTATACCCTTAAACAATAGATCGATAGCTTTACACTACACCACAATGTTTTCTCATTAGTAAGTAATGCTGACAGGTAGTATTAATATTCATCTCTCTGTCCACTATTATGATATACATATAATAAATTGTATATGAGCATATCTATATTTTAGAAATTGTTATAAATAGTATTTATAATGTATATATTAGAAATCTTTTTATAGAAATTTGTATAAGTAGCAATCTATTTGTATATAATTAATCTTATTAGATCTGTATCTATCTATTTTTAAATCTACTCATCTTTCATTCTCTACTTCTATATTCATTCTATTTACTTCTATTATCTCTTACTTACTCCTCTATCTCCTTCTCTACTTACTCTCTCTTATCTTTTCTCTCTTTGGAATCTTCTCTCTTCTCTCTTCTCGTATCTTATTAATATATATATATATATATATATATATATATATAATAATTATATATATAATATTATTATATATATATATTATATATATATATATATAGATAAATATTAGATTATTAATTTATTAATATATATATATATATATATATATATATATAATATATTAATATATATTATTATTAATAATATATATATCTATCTATATAATAATATATTATATTAATATATTATTATTATATAATTATATATATTAATATAATATAATTAATATATATATATATATTATTATATTAATATTATATAATATATAGTATTAATTATATTATATATTAATAATGATGATTATAATAGTATATTAATATAATATATAGTAAATCAATATCTAGTTAGCCCACTCTAAGTGAACGGTACTATTCTCATTGGTAAGTTCTTATATAATATATATATTTATAAGGCAGAAAGTTAGAAGGTAAATGAAAACACACGTCAATCCCAGTTTTAACGGCATATCCTAGCATAAGTGGCGGAGAAGAGGGAAGAGTTGAAACACTAGGGAAAAAACAGATAAGGGATAAATACAGACTAACTCATAAAACTAATAGGTAACGTAGGATATAAAGTAAGGAGTCAACTCCATTAATCGAGCGATGACCCGGATTAGGGACCAGGGTCTACACTAATATAAGGCATGAGAGTACACACAATTCTAGTTGTAGCTGCTCATAATGAGTGACAAATGGAAGGGATGATAATGTGTATAAAAATTATGACATTTGTCATTGTCGTCATATACACAATCCTGTAGCACCCTCGTTAGCGGAGATTAATTGTCCTGACAGTAGGAACCGGATTTGATAGGAAATGAAATTAGACCCTCTGACTCACACTATTGATCTTAAGGGCAGAAAAAGAGCTCGGGTGAGCAGGAGGGGAAATATAATACTTAAAAAGTTCTACAAGGTGTTCTAGAGAGTGAAGTGTAGGTTAGGGCGTGGTCCATAGGCCCCCATACACACACTGTATACAGCCAAACTGAAATGTATGTAAATCGGAGTACTCTCCGCCCCATTAATGGAGAACTCAGACCCTTAGAAGTAGATGAGAAGTAATCCTACGTGATAGGAACTCAGAAAATAACGACAGTGAATTGAAATATAAGCTCCCGCAACCTTACAGAAGTCTACTACTCAGGCGTCTACGGGGGACCGTGCAACCACAGGGAGGTGTGAAGCAAGATGGCGAATGGGTAGCAACCTACGAGGTAGTTCGGGGGCACAGGTGAGACGTAGACCCGCCGAGGGAGTAAGAGAAAGGTCAAAAGATAGGTAGTGAGAGAGTAGATAGATTGGATAAGACGTACTATAAGGAGAAGAGGTATGATATAATGGGCAAGAGGCGGATACCTCAACCGTCTCAGAATACCATCCAGAAGGCAAGAATAGAATCGTGAAAACTAATAGACTGAAAGGCTAAATCCTATATAAACTCATAAATAGAAATAGAACTCTATATATATAATGGCCAGAAACTTAAAGAAGTTACACGCGACAAGAATAATAGAGGATTCTACCGAAACCTAAAGGATCAGAATAGCAAGAAAAAGACTGAGAGGAAATCATAATATAGAATCGCGTATGAAATTGTTATGGCAAATTGCAAAAAAAAAATTACATTATTTATTTTTTTTTTTTATATATATTCTACAAAACCTACGATTAGTGTAGAATGAAAACTAGTATGAAACATATTATGAAGAATAGGTTAGTATAAAATATTCTTTTAGAGGGGCTCTCGAGTCTGAACAGGGAGAACTAAAGAGATGTGGGACAGAGGGGGACGTGTATTTCACGAAGACCCTATGGGAGAGAGGCGGAGGAACCCCCGTCTCAGACACTCACCTAAAATAGCTAAGAACGGTGATAGGTTCGGAGACCCTCCCCGGAGAGGTGGGAAATAGTCCTCCCCGATACGTTCCCCCAGATGAAGGCCGAGAGCCCCGACTCTTTGTCAATCTTTGCGGTTATATCCGCCAGGGGTATTCTTTTATGGAGATAAAAGAAATCTTTTAAATAATAATTTGCATAAGCTGGTTCTAAATATGTTAATTACTTTTCTGATAGGATGACAGAGAGAAGATAAAAGAGTAAGAATTACCTATCGTAGTTATTGAGAGTAAGATATAAAAAAAATAAAATAAAAAAGTTAATTATTTTTTTTTTTACATTTTCACAGACAAGTTTGAATACTGACTTGGAATTCCATAATGATTTACGTTATTCGAAGTAAAAATGTACCTATCTTAGTTTATCGAAGATATGAAAGATGTGACAGATGAGAGGAGGGATGAAAACTTCTTTAGATGATACGAGCGTGGCTCAGCTACAATAAGTAGTATGAGTGGTGGGAACTACTGAGCGGACCAAGAAGAGGTAAAACAAAAAATATAAGTCTCAAATATTGAGGTACTAATAGTAAATAATAATAACGGGTAAGGCTGAGGTATATATAGATCAGATGATATATTAGTGAAAGGTCGGCAATGATAGAAGGAAACGGCTGGAAACAATAATAGAGGCATAATAATAGTCATAACTCCGAACTACTTTTAATTAATAGGGGTAGTGTAAAATAATCTACTAGAAGGTAAGTATAATGGTAAGCAAAAGTCTCAGTGAGAGATAGTGTGATATGCTAATATATAGATATATATATTTTTGACAATTAAATTTTTTACAAATGTGTAGTGTTTTAAATTTTGAGGTATAAAAATATATATTTTAGAAGAATATATATATGATAAAAATATTTAATTAAATTATTAACAAAATTATTATTAATAATTCTTTAGTAGAATTCTTTAGAATTATAATCTTATTAGCATGTGTATAATCAAGTAATGTATCATATGTTAGAGAAACTATAATAGTAATATATATATTAGAAGAAATATTATAAATAGAAAGATAAGATTAGATAGAATAATAATAAGACAAAAAGAAATTTAGTATAAATATATATTTATATATAGGCTACTCTAGTTTCGTCACCAGCCAAATATGTGTTTCTTTTGGAGATTTTAAATGATAAATAGAATTTGTAGTTTCATCGATAATATGTGAAATATCATTGTGAAGTTTAAACATGTATGCTAAGAGGTATTTAATCTGGTCAGGAATTTAATGAAGATTTAGAACACAATATTTGTAATTTTATAATGTTTTTATATAAATTAAATCTATAATATATATTTTCTTCTCAACCAATATTTAATTTACCTCCTATATTCATTTATTCATTTGAGTTATATGAATGCAGAATGTATATAATTAGTAGAAAATATATTATTAATTATATATAGATTTTTTTTTTTGTTATAAGATCAATATGCTATTACCATGTGAAAGTGAAAGATATAGAATAAATAGATTAATATAAATAAAGATAATATAGTAATATAATAAATATTTATAGAAATAAATAATATGATAATAATATATAGTATATATGAATAGATTAATATGATATAATATACATTAAAGACACGATAGTATTATGATAACCGGTACGAAGTACCCACAGAATATTGATCCATACAGTCATAATATATCACAGCTACTCAATAGAGTAACAAACCGTGTACAGTGTAAGAACCCTAAACAAATACTATGTAACTAAATAAGTCTGCACAAAACTAATATATAATAATAATATATTATTAATATATATTAATAATTATATAGGAATTCATTATAGAATTATATAATATAAAATATAATAAAATAAGACTTATATATTATAAGAAATAAAAATATAAATAGTTATATAATAAAGTAATAATAAATATATAATATTATGAAATATATGAATTTATATATCATTGGCAACACGGCAGCTCACTTATTTTAACTAACATCGTACCTCTATATTTCGAAAACTATGGATTAAAATAATTGGTTTCTCTATCTACTCTCTCTCAAAATAGAAAAATTCTAAATATCTTTAAGCTGCATTCTGTAGATTCTATGCCGTATCATAACATTTTCTCCTGATTAGTACAAAGCTTATGGAAAAATTAAACTAGAATTATACTCATTCTAGGTCACCCTTCGCATACTCTGAATTTAATTTTAATCTTGTTTGAGGCTTTAGTATTGTAATAGTTTTCTTTTTAAAGAGGACATTGCTTAACTTCCTTCGAATAGTATAGTTATATCGACTGTGGAGCATACAAATTTTTTTTTTACCAGCTCAGGCTCCATTAAAATTTTGGTTCCGATTCACTCTCTACCACAAATAATTGTACAAAAGCCCTTCAGTCGGTTAAGCCACAATTAATGAGCCTACAAATATTACCCAGTCAGGATGCCCCTTTTATACTTCATGAAAATAAGTCACATCCTGGCACACATTGTGAATAATAAAAATATTCACCAATCAATGGCAGTCTGTATTAATAAATAGTTGCACCTCTCTTTAATGCATTAAAATAAGTAAAATAATAGCTTTTCAAAAATTTATATTAAAGTTCTAGAAAATCTACAATTTTATAAATCGTTTTTCTTATGCGAAAAGCTAAACTAACCTGCTAACATAGGCAGTTTTAATCTCTCTAGACTTTTTGAGAAACATTTCGACCACACAATCTTTTGACCTCTTCCCCAGAAACATTATGAAGACGATCTTAGCAAAAATTAATTACAAGTGAATCTGGTTTCTCTCCATTTACTACGATCTAAGTTCTCTACATTTATCAGACTACTACAATCAATCACACACAAACATTATGGTTAAAACAAAAATGAAATTCCAAAGTTGAAAGAAAAATAAGTATCAAACTTGCACCAATTTGATTTTCAATCAAAATTCACTGACAGACTTTAAAAATACACCTTGTACGTTTATTGCTCAAATAATTCAGTCATGTATTTGCTTTTCTTATCGGATGATTTAGTCATCGCAAAAACATCTACCATTCTAAATCTGTTTACACTATGAAACGAGCTTATCATTGATAGGCGAGGTAAAATAAATAGCACACGGAATTCAACCAAGTAAGATACGAAATTAAGAACTTTTCTACAGCAAACACCACCTACAAACGTTAATAAAAATTAGTATTTTATTAAATGT
>JABUQX010133410.1:35000-37714 GCA_015478945.1 Trachelipus rathkii | reverse complement strand
GAAATTTGCTGCCGAGCTTTGCCTCTGTTCGAAACAAATTTATCGTACACAAGCGATCTCGCTTCGCGGATATTTGTGGTTTTAAACCAAATATATATATATATATATATATATATATATATATATATATATATATATATATATTTATATTTATATATATATAATGCAGATCAATAAAAAAAAAAAAAAGAGTTATATATATATATATATATATATATATATATATATATATATATATATTATATATATATATATATATATATATAATATATATACAGAAAAATCAAATTAAAAAAATCAATTGATTTTTTTACTTGATTTTTTTATAAATAAATCATGATTTTTTTGATTTTATTGATTTCTTTGATTTTTTTTGATTTTTTTTATTTTTTTTTTTTTTTTTTTTTTTTTTGTACATATCAACTAATTGAAAGTTTTAAAGAAATAAAAATTAAAAATAAAACTAATATATATTATGAAGTTTTAATATATTTTTTTATTGGCATTGTAACCCAAGTCTGTAACATTCTTTAGTGCTGCTGTTTCATTGTTTCCATTGTAAGATTTTGAACCCAGAGCTAGGGTCTAGGGTTAAAAATTGAAAATTAATGCCAGATGCAGACTAATTATATATATTGGTTTTGTATAATGTCGTATAATAGATATGTTAGGCCAGTATTTGAATATTGTCTACAATTTTAGCACCCTTATTAAAAAAGACAGATATGTTGAAGAGGCAATGCGCAACGAGGAGGTAGATTTTTGGCTTTGAGGATAAGAATAGGTGAAGTTGTCTAGATAGGCCCATGCGGCTTTTAAATATTATTATTATTTATTATTTACTGGGTTGACTTTGACATTCTAGAGGGGCCAATGCAGCTTCTTAATTATTAATTTTTATTGGTTGACTGGGACAGTCTAAAAAGGACCATGCGGCTTCTCAAGTATTATTCTTATTTATTTTGGAGTTGACTGGACATTCTTTAGGTCAATGGCTTCGTAAATATTGCTTTTATTATTAATTATTATTGGTTGACTGGGACAGTCTAGATAGGCCCATGCGGCTTCTTAAGTATTATTCTTATTTATTATTTGATATTTATTATGAGTTGACTGGGACATTCTAGAGGGGCCAATGTGGCTTCTTAATTATTAATTTTTATTGGTTGACTGGGACAGTCTAAAAAGGACCATGCGGCTTCTTAAATATTATTATTCTAATACTAATACTTTTCCTCAATGCTGGAAGCGCACTTTTATTCAGCCAATCAAAAAAAGGTAGCCGCTCTGATCCTTCTAACTATCGACCTATTGCCTTAACTTGTATTCTATCTAAAGTCTTTGAAACTCTCCTTAACTCTCATTTCCTCGATCACATAGAATCTCATTCCCTTCTTTCAGATCGTCAGTATGGCTTTCGACGTTCGAGATCAACTGGTGATATCCTTTCCTATCTCACTGATCTATGGTCTTCTGCCCTTAAGGATCATGGGGAGTCTTGTGGTAGCGCTTTACATATACTTAAAGCTTTTGTATGGCATGCGTCGCTACTCTCTAAGTTACCTTCCTTTGGATTTCCTCCTTCGCTTTGCTTACTCTTGTCTAGTTTTTTTTCAGATCGTTCCATTTCAGCTCTTGTTGATGGAGCAACCTCTTCCTCCTTTCTTATTAATTGTGGTGTTCCTCAGGGTTCTGTTTTATCTCCAACTTTATTCCTACTTTTCATCAACGATCTTCTTAGCTGCACTTTTAACTCTGTTCACTCTTATGCCGATGACTCAACTCTCCATTCTTCCACTCATTTTAATTGTGCTCCCTCGTTTGTATCTAGAGTTGCCTCTCGTCTACAGCTTTCTGATTCAATTCTTGCCGATTTGGTCGGGATTTCTGTGGGGTAACCGTAATCTTGTGAAATTCAACTCTTTGAAAACTCAACTTCTTCATATCTCCCTCTCTAAAATACCTCCCAACTTTCCTATCCCCTTTGATGGCTCTAATGTCTTACCCGTAAACAACATAAACATTCTAGGACTAAACATAAATAGTGAATTGTCTTGGAGACCTCACATCACATCGGTTGTTCAGATTGCTTGAATTTTTTTCTTCTGCTCAGATACTCCAGTTATATAAAGGTCTTATTCGCCCCTGTATGGAATACTGTTCCCACATTTGGGGTGGATCCGGTTCCACCCTCCTTTTGGATAGAGTTGAAGCTAAGGCTAAGAGGCTTATAAACTGTCCCATACTTTCTGACTCCCTTGACCCTCTTTCTCTGCGTCGTGACGTTGGTGCCCTATCTCTTTTCTATAGGTATTACAACGGCAGGTGCTCGAGAGAATTGACCTCTCGCATTCTTCCACCACTGCGTCGCCCTTGTAACACAAGAGGTGCCTTGTTCTCTCATGAAAATTGTGTGAATATTGGAGACTCAAGGATCACTCGTTGTGGTACCTCCTTCTTTCCAGCCACATCTGTTGCCTTCTTTTATTTTCCCCGCAATATTTAATCTTCCTCTATTTAAGTCCCGCGTCTGCGCCCACCTGAGGGAATTGCGTTAGGCAAGCCTTGTCAGGGTGGGTTTACTTTTCATTTATTTTAATTTTTATTTTTCTTTATGTAATTTTTTTTTTTATTTATTTATTTATTTATTTATTTATTTTTTGCCCCCTCCTTTTGAAAAGGGCATTGCCCGTGAGTGGTAGGTATCATGTAAA